>JAPWLS010001693.1:0-61060 GCA_028551675.1 Tineola bisselliella | reverse complement strand
GTTTAATTATATTTTGTTTCTTTCTATTGCACTTAAGATAAGATTGAAAGAAACAAAACGTGATTTAATTAATTCTTTCCCTCCCTCTTAAGAATTTAATAATAGCATAAATTTATTATTTAATGAATAATGCAAATAACAGTCAATCATAAACTGCATTCTACATTTGTTTTAAGAAATTATAATTGATTATAATAGGGGTGTGCTATTGGCATGTGTCGTCAGTAATGACTTTTGTAACTTACAATTATTAAGTGTAAAATGATAATTTAAGTGATGTAGGAAATTAATAAAACAAATATGTATTCGATGTATTATTATTTAATGCCAAATTAAATCGTAACTACGCACGTCGACCTCGCTGCTTCCTTCTGCGATCCTTATACGACCACAGGCTAAAAACTACCAGATTACAAAGATTAAATTACATTTATTTTAGACCAAATAATTTTTTAAAACAGATCAAGCTTTAATTATAAATTGTATACGAATTAATTTAATTTAAATATACTATGCGATTTTATTTTGATAAATATAACTCCACGTTTTCATGGCCGCGGTTTATATTAATTAAAAATAAATGGGGTTGGAATCGTACAAAACTTTTAAATGAACTAGAAGTTTAGTTGAATTATTTCCTATTACCTACAATGTAGGTACTATACCAATCCAAAATAATTATTGACTAGTTTTTCCTACAATAATAATATTTTAATTAGTAAATATAAACATTAGAATTATACTAAATGGCTTTTTCCTTCCAGTTATTTAAACTTGTTTTTTCTAAATTGTTACCGAAACTATCTAATTGTGTTATTTAATAAGACTCACTATCTGCTGAGGCGTTTTGTCATTAATTGCTTGCTAATATCAAAACATGTGATTGTATTCCGCTTGATGTTTAGTTATGCGCCTAACACATCTTTATTTGTTAATTTTTCAGGCGACAAAACTAAATAATTTCTGATAAAAACGAAAAGAATGTGCTCTCTCAATCAGAGCGGTGTACCTACGTCTCTTCAAGTCTGTATTAGTAGAGGGAATGGTTGACCTTCTGACTTAACATTAAGCGCAATATAACATATACCAGGCTAGCATAACTAATAACATCTAGATTTTAAAATATTTTTGATTTACTAACTGCGAAAATTGTTCACTGATTTATTGTATAATTGCTTTAATAGATTCAAGTTTACGGAATAAATAACAATGCATGTAACAATTCACATTGGAATAGTACTCCGTGAAGGAACACTCTTAATAGAATTAAGGCTCAAATCATTGGGAACCATATCCTGTAACACAGTTTGAGTTCTAAATATACTATTAGCAATTCGACTCGCTAAACGCTCAGATTCTCTCAAATCATCGTCTTTGGATGAATGTGAGGTTAGATCAATTTCTGCATCAGAGTCATTATCTGAATGATCACTTGCCTTTGCTGGTCTATATGCTAAATTTTGAGGCGCTTCAACATAGGGACAATTAGGGTTCTTAGATATGACGCGTAAATCTGTCGGTATTTCTGTGTCCATTTGAGAAGGTGGAATTAAAATTGGCGGGAAAGAAAATGGTTGCATTATTCGCCCTTCATCATTTGTGTAAGGATTCGGTGGGATGTCATGCATTGGTGGTAATGCCGTTATCGGCTCTGGCATCGTGTTATGAAGATACCCGTCAGATACAATTGGTGATTTCAACTCTTTGTTTTCTGTTGTAAGTTCAGGAGATTCCTTTCCTGATTGCGAGTCTGCTCCTTCTGGCGAGGATTCTGGCCCTTTCGCATGTTCTGTAATAAATATTTGTCCAATATTAAGATTGGAATCCAGCATAACTCATAAGACTTGTCAAATCCATGTTTCGTCTAACCTTTGTATCAAGAATAAATAAATGATCTATCTACTAAAGTAATTTAAAAGTAAAGCA
The DNA here is from genome assembly GCA_028551675.1 of Tineola bisselliella. Lineage (NCBI taxonomy): Eukaryota > Metazoa > Arthropoda > Insecta > Lepidoptera > Tineidae > Tineola > Tineola bisselliella. Next base: position 59,134 of record JAPWLS010001693.1, on the reverse strand, counting down.
CATAAAACCTGGCATATTTAAGGATTGTGTCCCAAGACCAAGACAACGCATACGCCATGCATCTTGCAGAAGTTGCAGTCTCGCTTGTTTCCGCCACTTTGCTCTTCGGTTTTGAAACCATACCTAAGTAGAATTATATACCGAATAAATACTGAATAAATACTTATAGAGAACAAATAGAACACGGGTAGAAATATTAATGAAAAAACCGAGAAAAATACAGTTACATAAGATTAGAAATAAATGGTAACAATGTGTCACTGCTCACTGACACAATTTTACTAATATATAAGCACTTTTGTAAATTATTAGACCTAAAAGTTTGCATTGATATTGTTCTCGCTCAAGCTAAAAATGCAACTGCTAATTGCACTAACCTGAACTCTAGCCTCAGAAAGACTAATTCTCAAAGCGACCTCCTCTCTTAAAAACACATCTGGATAATGAGTCTTCTGGAACAAAGATTCCAGTTCACTGAGCTGCTGGGGAGTAAACGTAGTCCTGTTCCTTCTTTGGCGACGACGTCCAAACATATACTCCGTTAATAAATCTCCAGGAAGTGGAGATAAGTATGGACCAGCCATCTTTCTATTTTCTTATATTTTAAGAAAAAAAAATCACATTATTTTTAAGTCTTCAAATATTTTCGCAAACGATCGTAATAATTTTTGATTTCAACTAAACGTGAATGCACAAAGATTTACAACACTGCACTGTTCAAATTCGAGAGCTCATCTCATGAAAACCCTTATGACTCCTCCCCATTTCGAAGCAAATAAACCTCGCGATTGGTGGCTTTCCGAGGGATGGAGATTTCGTCCAATCACAGCCGCCGTCGGAGGGTGAGTTTGATAGGTATAGATTAAGTTACGGTGCGTCAGTAAACATATTTTAAAGTAAAATGTGGTTAAGTTGAATGCCATGGTGAGCTGTTAATGAAATATTCAGTTATAGGGTGGTCTTCTGCACATTTGATACTAATTGGAAATCTTTCTCTTTAAAAATAGAGACATGATTAAGTTGCATTTCTTCTTTAAATATATATATATATATATATTATTCAAATAAATAACGAAATAAAAGAATAAACGTGTGTAGTAAAAGTATTTATTAAAATAAACCTATTGAGATATCTTAAGTGTGAATTCAGTTCAGATAGGTCGTTCAATTGTTTGAGGGGACATCAAAGGTTTATCCGAGCTTTAGTGAAAGCCTTTACAATTTAGAGCGGTAAATGGTTCGGACTAAGCCACTTTATTTACCTATTTCTATAACAGAATTTGTTATATTCAATATGTTTTTACACTAATTAAAAGTCACGTGATTAGAAAATAATTTGTAAACTGTAAAATAGGTTGTGTCACCTGCATAGTGTCCTATAAGTCTACGTTACAGTGGTCAAGTAGGCAGAGAAATTTAAATCATTTAAAACTAATCATCAACTATTTACTATTGAATGCTAAGTTTAATGAGAAATTAGGTCCATTATTCTTTTTTTATATATTCACTTTTAGTAAATGGGCTCCAATAGAGGCTTTTACTCGTCAATACAAATATAAATGAAATGAATTTATTAATTTAATAATTATCAATTTGATTTAGCTGCTGTATAGGTACTAGCATTATCCACTTACATACTAATGTCATAATAATATATTATAAATCTACTATGATGTAGAAGAATAGCTGCTGTATAGGGGCATTGTCATCCTATTGTATACCTAAGGGTAAACAGACAGACAAAAATAATGATTCAATTAAAATCTTGGTTTTGACAACCCTAGGCAGTGACAGTACCGCCCACCGCAACAGAGCTAAACGAGTTTCCGCAAACATTTTAATGAACAACCTCCCTTCCCATTAACACTGCAGCCCTACCCTCAACCACCCCTGGAATCTCCCTACAGCCGTATCGAGCACACAGTGTTAATTAAACATTGTTCACCAGCTAGACAGAAGAAAATATGAGATGATTAAAGAAGTAAATAATAAGCAGCATTCTTTTTCCTTTTAATTTTAGTGTATTATTTGCTTTTGTTATTTTTATTTGCCGATTAAGTTTAGGAGTAATCTGGCATGTGATCGAACTCATGACGTCAACCTGGAGTGCAGCTGTGTGTGGAAAAATACCAACAAAAGCTGTCACAGAAAAATATCCATAGTACTCAGTCATCAGATAACAAAACCCACTCAAAATACATAATTTTTGTCTTTAAAACAATTCTTTATACAGTTAGCATTATCACTGTTAATAGTGTTGTATTGTATCGATCTGCCTCATCAGTAAAGTAATGCATTCCGTGCAACCCTTCATGTATTCAACCAATAGCAATCATGTTAATTAATAGTGTTTTCTTTAGGACTAATAAACTGTGCACATTCCCTCATGCCGACATCTCAATTAGTTAATTAATCTTTTTTCCGCGTTAAAATGCTATTTTACAAACGTTGTATGAAGGGTCCCCTCCCTTCCGACTTTATTAGGGTTGACTCTACACTTAAAACAAGATGTAAGATGATCAGTTTTGTATCCACAAATGAAAGCGAGGTCGTTGGCAATATACCTCATTTTGAAAGCTTAATTTCATGTGATTTAGAAATCTCCCGCATCCCGCATGCGTTATTTATTGACCAATCGAAATGTGTCATTATAGTATACTAATTTTGTCAGGATTTATTTTTTATTCAATATGCCGTACGTCTGTTTATAACGTAACCTACGTACATGTATTAGGCGGGGATTCTGTTGTTACTAAATTAAATTATGTTAAAATTTAGGTTCAATGTGTCTAAGTTTTAGTTGTCAAGATTAAAATTGACATTAGCTGATTAAAAATTTATAGCATATCTGTTTTATAGCACAAAAATGCAATATATAAAGTACAAAAAAAAACTAATTATAAAAAATATTATGAAATATTTTAATTACAGTTATCAAGTCCTTTAAAAGCGTCTTAGGGTTGGCAAAAATCGAAAAATATTATTAAACTTAAATAAAATTATTTTTTATGTAAGCTTCAACCCTAGAAGGTAATATCGTTTGCTTATTTGCCATTGGTCGTGCGTTCACTGAAACAATGCTTTAAGCTGCATACTGTATTAATGAATCGCTGGGCTTGGTAACAATTCCAGAACCATGCAAAGTAATCAACCTCATACGGCCTTTGAATGGAGATTTACATTTTATATTTATTACTAAAATAAACAAATACCTAATTAAAAAGTCTTTATTAATTAAATTGACATATTTACATACTCGCATTTTGGAATTAGTTTCAAAGTGTAACAATAGTCTCCTTAAGCCGGCATTATAGGTACGACTTATTTTAATATAATCGACTATGGTAGAAATTATCTTCGTTCATATACCGCACTCCAGATTAATATCAGGTGGAATAAATTTAGGCTTAGTTTAAAAGAATATGGAAAAGGATGTAGGTACCTAACGTGACCACACGTCCCGCTTTCAGGCCATACAGGCCAAAATGTCCCACTTTTACAAACAAACTAAATTCTTATACTTTTGTTCGGGAAACCATTCACACACGCACATATTACTCAAGTTAAGGGTATAAATTCATCATGATAAGAAATTAAGAATAATTCTACATTTAAAGGTTACTAAAGAAGAACATAGGCTATAATTTAACCCTTCCCGTACGATAACTCGAAGATCCTTATGCATATTTTAAATTTATACATATACAAAAGAAAAATGGTCACGTTATGTATACCTAAGAGTTCTTCTCTGGAAGAATGCTTCGTCACTTAGAAAAAATAAACTTTAACTGGAAGGCGTACACTCACAATAATAATTCTTGCATCATTAAACAGAATATGTTTGCTTGACAATTCTTTAAATTTGAAAAGCTTTGTAATTTCAGCAGCGTCGTTTCCTTCCTTTGTCCGAAGTCATTCGTTTTGTTTTGGTACCCCTTTCATGTTTCCTGGTTGCACGTACGTCGTATGACGTCACTATCCTTGTTTTATTCTATTTACGCCTACACTATTTGACCAATTTAATTCATCCGTATTGGCACATTCGTATTATCGATTCTTACAATTTTCTTTTAATGAAACTAAATAACAATTATTCGATTTCTTATCTCATTATTTGTAAAAACAAAAGTTAGCGTTGTTTTAATAATTTAAAAGTATATAGGAACTTACTATCGTTAAATATATCTATATGAGAAATGAAATTTTAAAAGCAGGTCGAATTCTATCGGTTGTAATGGTGCACGTCCCTTGTTTGATATATTTATGATTAAGCGGAGTCGTCCAGAGACATTGTCTTTGCTGGGGTCCTTTGTGGAGCCCCATCCGTCTTGCTTTTACGCCACTTCCCCCTTTTCTTTGCCGGCACGAGATTTTTTTAATTATGACGTTGAGCCTTTTTGTCTTCGATGCAACAACGTTATAGTGTAACTCTATGGTTTGACTAAAACTTTAAAGTTTCTGGTTCTATTCCGCTTTCTGACATGACAAGTGAGCATGTCGATATTCACTTAGCGGTGTTTTAGAATTGTTACTGCTGCATTTATAACTAATAAGGAGAATGCATTCCTTCTCCAAGGGATCATATATCTGGCTTTAATTTACTTTCTTGACCTAATTGTTTGTTATAGGTTGAACATGAAAAGTATTTTTTGTTTTATCATTGAACAAAAACAAATATATAAAATAAATATATACTTATTTCGTACATATGCGTACATTTTTTTATAAATTAAAAAAAATCTCTTAATAAATAAAACAATTTTTAGGATTAACATAATAGCATATTCCCGACGATTTCATTCTATATATTTCCGATGCGAAATTAAAAAATCCGTGCATTAAAAAAGCAAATAGTATGAATCGTAGTAAAGCTACCTTAGAGCGTCGGTGCTCTGCTCACGGAAGTTCTGATTATGTAGAGGAATTAATTTTCTGGCGCGACGAAACTGTAGTGTAGTGGGATGGTGCAGTGTCGGAGAGGAGGTGGAGGGTGTCCGTGAGACAAACTACGGTAATAGCACCCGTAATGAGTAAATGTAAATTTTCTATAAAAATAGCATAGAGAAAAGACAACTAATTTTTTAATCGATTCATAGTTCAAATATTTGTTGAGGGTTTTCATGAACACACACCTTACTTTTATGTTTATTTTACTTAATTTAATCCGATATTATAAAACTTTTACAGCAATCGCCGGACAAAAATTTCTTTTTTAATAAAAAAAATCTACATATTTTAATAAGTGCCCGTAAATAGTGTTTTTACCTTAAATCGTGAGGAGCTTCATTCCGCACCTGGACTACATAATAACAGCACAGCTGTAAATCAGTTTTCGAGGCTGCAATGTAATCAGGAGCTGCGCTTTGTTGTGCCATAACTCGCTACAATATTCGGACTCGATTTGTATCGATACTACAATTTAATTTCCCGAGAGAATTTTCTAAATGTATTCACTTTCTTTGCAGCATTATTTCAAATAAATACGTTTGCATACAGATTGAAAATAGGGAACTCTTCTATGTACAAAGTAAGAAGCCTAATATAATTTTTTTTTTTCCAATCTGGTCAGCGACGACTAATGGAACAGACAAAATATTTGCTGACAATAGTTACCCTCGCAATGTTACTTCTAAGCTTACCACGATACGCGATTAGATACATTAAAACATGGATTTAGGTATATATTCAATTAGTTCTACTACCAGGTTGCACACCAATCCATGGTGACAATGCAAATACAAGACCACAAATCAACGACTTTCCAATAATAGATAACCACAACATGCATTTTACAAATATGGTATAAGAAATTAAATTAAAAATTATCTAAAATTATGTTAAAAAGCAACTTATTTGAAAACAAATACCTACACAATGGTTGTGTAAAATTATTGAATAATTAGACTTAACAAAATAATTGGACAAAAACGACGTACACAAAAAAAAGACTGTCTAAGTTTTGTTTCACTTGTCAAATGACTTATATACTTAAAAACAGAAGAATTAATATCTAATTGTTACGGTAGACATATTATTCAAGGTAATAATAATTTAAGATCTCCTTTCTTATTCTAATAGGTACATCTTGTTTAGAAAGAAAATGTAAACATATAAATATATTTAAAATAAATTATAAAACCTGAAAGTTTAAGTTTTACTTTAAGTTTTTTTATGCATCTTTTGGCTTTTGTCGACTATAAATAGGAAAACAATTCAGCCCCTCAAAGTTTCGCCTATCGCTGCACTAGGGGTCAATGTTAGGCGGCGATTAAATTGTATTTATGAAATATATTTATGTAGAAATGTAAAAAGATTAGTTTGTTGTTCTTGTTCTTTTATTAATGGTCTCAGATATCTATCTAATGCAGACAATTCTGCCAATGTCGAGTATTCGGGCAAATGTCTAACAATAAATTACAAAATGTTAATACACACATAAACCCTCATGTCGAAATGCCTGTTTATTTAACGTTTATTCGTAATATAACATTTTTTGTAATCCTAATATTTTTGAATGCGAGTGTAATCAAATTGTTCCCCCAAGACTCCATATGTGCATTATGCATATCGTAGACGTTGTAATCATCGATGATTCTTTTGTTAAACCGATTACTATTTTAGGGTTACCAGTTGTTAATGTGATTGCTGTATTGCACCAGCAGCAATGTTTTGTAGTGATGTACCATAATTTGAAACAATATCGATGTCACAAATGCATTGATATTTTTTATTATTATTTTATTTATTTAACATTATAATAGACGCGTAATAATAAAGCCAAGTATAGAGTTTTGAATGTATGTATATATATGTTTGTATTATTTAAAATATTATTTTAAATATTAATAATGCCTAAGTTCGAGGTTCCATCATAAACACTGGGAGATATTATACTGGTTAAAACACGGAAGTGATTTACATAACTGCTGTGAGTCCATCAATTCGGCCAAGAGCGCGCTTTTTATTTGAATTTGAAAAAAATATCGATAAAAACATTACATCACTAGTAAATAGTCATTGAAGTGAGTTCATGTGATTAATATCAACTATTATAGGGGCGGTGTGTATGTTTTTTTAATCACTTTTAAAGATTCAATTGGAATGTTTGATAATTGACTCTTTTCATTGATATTTTGAGGGGTTGTTTTCTTAAATTTTGACTTAATTTATTTAATCATTAACAACACACTAGCTTATTTCTTTTTTTATTGAAACTATCGATATATTTGATTGAGCGATCAATTTTATTTTATAATTTAACTTTTTTTGCAATTTTTTAGCAGACATTTTGTAGTCGAAGTGAAAGATTAAAAATAAGAAATAAAAAAGTATTTGAAATGAATTGAATCATGTGTACGAATAACAACAGATATCAGTACGATTTTGTTTTGTAATTAAAATAAAAACAGCTCAATAATGTATAATATTAACAGAGCGATGTAAGACATGAAAGCGTACTTTTCATTACTTTATAATAATAAATATGATAAAATTCTTTTGAAACCGATTTCGCTCGCTCCTCATTTTCAATGAAGCCTCCATTCGACATAATACAAGTGAAAATATATTCAATATTTGTAAAAATGTATTGAATATTCAATATTAACGTATTCAGCGGCGCCGATCCGCGATTTTCATTTTGTAATTTTTAAAGCTCGTAAACATACAGCGCTTTTCAATCTTTTTTCCATTTTGATAAAAATAGTTATTGACATTTTTATTTGATTTTATTATGTCCATTATCTGAATGTTATTTTTAAACAGAACTAGTTTGAATCAGCTAAAAAAATTGATTAATATTTAGTACGGAAGTTATAAATAGCCAAGGATAAATAGATATCTAATAAAACCTTGATGCATTTAGATATATGCATATTTACGTACATCTATTTATATTGATTATAATTTTTTTTTATTATTGATAGCCCAGCATATGATCACACTCCGCCTGATGTTAAGCTAGAGTGCAGTCCATGAGTGGAGATAACTATTACCACAGACAGATGTCCCCACTATGCCGGCTTGAGGAGACGAATGTGCTGTGTCCAAATTGACAGGGCACACTCTTCTCGTTATCCCGTTATCCGTTAAATAAAATACTAACGCGAAAATCCAAAAAAAGTTTGTTAATAACAGATAAAAAAATACGAACTCATTGTTCTATATAATTTTATATATTCCTCCGGGGAGTGAGGAGGAAAGAGGGAGAGAGGAAAGCGGGCGAGATTAAATGAAAAGTCCAGTACTAACAAAACAGTTAAAATATCCAGTCTTACAAATAAATGTACACAAAAGAAAACACATTTGCGTAATATATTTTATTCATTCATTCATCGAAATTCATTTTCGTACAGTCGCTACGACTCGATCTGTATGTGTGATATTTTTATTAACATAATATGAAATTTTTCTTGCATTATTTGTGTTTTCCCTCTAATATTAATTTATTTAGTCTGTTGTTCATTATGGATAAACAATGATATACACCAGCGGTTCTCAAACTTTTTTGGCGAAGGAAAAAGCCTTAATATAATTATAAAAAACTGATTAATATGTATTTATGAATAATCATATTGTAATGTAATATTACGTAATATTTAGTTGGAATATTTAGATGTAACCTTATAATCTTTCTTTGGTAGGTATTATTTGCAGTATTTTAGCCCTAGGGTTCCGCGGAACACAATTTGAGAATGGCTGATATACACTATGTGAACTTGATTAAATATTTCTTCGACAATTAAAAAAAAAATGAAAAAGAGAAACACAAATTAAATAAAAAACAAACATTAAACTGTCAAAGTGACAATCTATTCCTAAGACATCTGTCACTTTGACAGCTCAAACTAATACTTTAACAATATCATAGCCAATAAAATATCTTAAAGAATATTCGTATATTCGTTTATATAGTAGAGCATCATTTCACGATAACTAGACTGCAAAGTCTCTGCGCAAAACTGGCTCCTTTGTGCTACCCACAGGATCAGCGTTATTAACTCAAATGCGGAAGCCTGGACTAATCTCAGTTGCCGCGCCGTCTGCAGAACGCTGGCCTTCATTGTCATGGTCCTGCGAGAGGCACCGTTATGCTATTATATTTATTGTAGTTGATTATTTTGTACATAACGAAAATATTGTATATTTAAATGTCTCTTCCGAAATGTTAGAGTAAAATAAATAAACCCAATGAAAATATATATTAGCTACATAAAAACTTGTGTTATACTAATCAACGTATTGCTTTTAAAAAAAGCATTGAAATTGTTTTTAAGCAAATAAAGTGATATATGGGCAACATATGAAAATTGACCTTTTAAAAATATAACTAATTCTTATAATATTTACAAATTTTATATAGTCGTATCTGAACTGTCAAAGTGACAGTTCACTGAAAATGTCAGTTGAAAGCGTGTCAGTTCAAAGTATGACATAAGCAATAGCTATATTGAGTTTTTAAATCCTTAATTAATATAATAATTCAAATGTAGTTTTTGCTAATAGAATAGTAGTTTTTCGACTTCATATTTTTTATCAAATAGATTTAAATATTCAATATAATATGTGTTACCAATGATTCTTGTTCATCGTTTTCATTAGTGTGAAGTCAGATAGAATTATTTACACCAAATTCAAAATACGCACTGAGGTACCATAATTTGTCATTCACTTAGAAAATCTTTATGTGTCGTCTCCCCTCTCTGCATTTTTTAATCATAGATTTTTCATTTTAATAACAACCCGTTTGTGTTAGCAATATTCGGGGTGGATGCATTTAATTTTCCTTGTCGGTGCGGAATACAATCATTGCTTTGTGTGTTCCTATTAATACAATGCCTATTGTTCAGGCCCTGCTGCATGGAGGATAACTTAATAATATCTATACCTATAACACATTACAACACACCACGTGACAACACGTTTTGTAGTTATAAGTATATTAAAACTAATTTTTATGAAACTACATTTAGTGCCGTAACAAAGTATTCATAAAAAATGGGCAGTGAAATTCGGCCGAGTAATGTCGGTAAATTTAAAATAAATAAATAAATAGGCGAAAAATTAAAGGTGGCACTTAGATAGGCTTTTCGTTTCGTATTGAGTTAAATATACTATGCTGAAAGAAATTTGCATGAAAGTTAATATACCAAGTGTGAATAGTACATAAATTGGATGGAATAGATTTTAAAATAAGTGCTAAATAATAAACAATAGATTTAAAATAAATGGTAATAAATTAAATATAAATATTTTACATTTCTTGATATTGATCCGTAATTTTGTTTCTAGTGCCTTTAGTTTTGAAATTTTTAATTTTTTAAAATATATGAAAACTAGACTAGGTATTTTTAGTAAAAAAAAACATATAACATACTACACTATTCGAAGCCAAATATACTTCGCATTTATTCGAAATATTTTTCACATTTACCTTAGTGGTTTCAGCGGGAAAACTTCGCTAAAATGTGTTAAAAACCGATACGTAACGTAAATAAAACACATAGGTATCCTTATCGTCCAAACCGAGAGTAGGAAAAAAGTTTGTTTCAAATAATTAAATACGTCGGCTTTGGGAAATCCAGAAACATTCGGAAATACGGCATTCCATTAATTAATGTGAAATTCTGCAGATGGGGTTAAAACTCATGTGACCATGCATCCACCTTTTCATGAGATTGCTAAATTTCGCAGGTAATTTCTACAATAAGAGGTAGGAAAAGAGTGAAAATAATTAAATTATATTATTCAAAAATATGAAATATAATTTTTTTGCGGTTTTAAGATATTAAATTAAGTAATAAATATACATATATAATAAAATTTATCCAATAGAGAATTGAAATAAATGTCTATTCAAATACAATCCGTTATTTACAATTTTTTATTCATATAAACATTATAAGCAATAATATTTTTATGTATAAATTTGCTTTATATATTATACCTACACGAACAAGATATTAGAATAAATGTTTTTTTAATGATTGCTTTATTTGTTTTTCCATACCTACAATTTTGGTATAATACTTAGCTAATAAAAAGCAGAAACATACATGTTTAGCTTTAATTAAGAATATATAACAGCAATACAATCAAAGCTGAGCCTCACTAAGATATGCATTTAATTTTATGTCGTATAAAATTTATATACTAAAAAAACCTGTTTCATCTTTTAAACGCGCGGTCACCCTACGTTCAGCTTTGAAGTAATTACTTTTATCCATACTTACATTCATTATATTATACACACAATCCGCAAAAGTTAGCCAACATTTATCTTTCGTCCTCTCTCATTTGAATTAGACAATTTGCTTAATTCTCAGTCATTTGGAATTACTTAAGCTATCTAAATTAAACGATCTCAAAGATAAATCCTTTGAGATTTAAGCTTCAATTTATTCTTTATAATAAATCATTTTATTTAGTACCTATGTGACACATTCATATATTGACTGACCTGTTTTATTTAACTAGCAAAACATTAAACCTAAATGCATTCGATTTATCTGAAAGTACTAATTAATTAGTGCTGAATAACATTATAGGTAGGTATTATAATGTGCCGCAGACCGCAGATCTCGTAAAGCATTAGTCTAAACACAAATTGAATCTATTCACCAGGTAATCCTATTCACTCATTGTGGGGCAATCACCTATATTGTGGTAAATACGTAAGGATCAGAGCTGTATGCTTTATAGCTTAGCAACACGTTTAAATTATATATACCCACATTTCTATAGTTAGGAATGCTATATATAGAAAGACAGACATACATAAACACAATGTATGCAATTTTTTTTAAATCGTAGTAAATAAAACAAATTATTTTCCAAAAAAAAAAAACCTCGACGTTTTGAACATAAAGTCTACGGTGTTCTAGAGTCTAGAACTAAAGTTGTCGTAACTAACTTTCAACATACCGACATATTTTTTCACTTTTGTACCTCGTAGATATCATGTCATGTCATGGCATGTTCCAGACCCAGGATCATTATATAATACTAGCCGTTGCCCCCAACTTCGTTCGCGTAGTAATGAAGATATAAAGTACTATGGAGTTTAATGATGTTTCATATTTCAAAAACGCCTGTTCTCACGTGACTGCCCGTTCGCAGTCTCCGAAGTTATTGTAGTATTAGTAAGGAACCTTATTTTTGTCCCTTAATTTATATTATATAGCCTATATTTATGAGTGATAATGTAGCATTCAAATGGTGAAATAATTTTTGAAATCGATCCAGTAGTTTTTGAGCCAATTCGTTATAAACATACAAAATACAAATCTTTCTTCTTTATAATATTAGTGTACATATAGATATATAATTTGCTTCAGGGAATCAGTGTTTAAAAGTGGTCCATTGTAACAGCATTGATTTATATATTTTAATAGCAAAATCAAATGTATAATAAGCTTGAGCTCTATCTGTTCTCTTCAATTCGATGACGGCGCTTGATTATATTTGCAGCGAGCAGACACGCCCCGTCCATCCCCTTTGTATTACAAATCAATTTAAAAACATCATTAACACAAAAATTTTGCACACAAATTACATCTCTATTTTTACAATGATAAGACTGATTTATGCGTGGAATTGAAAGCTCTCTTATGATAAAATTGTTGCATTACATAAAATAATACAGTAGACGCTTTGTCTGAATGTCATTGAATGGCAGATGATGTTTTTTGTATTGTAGCACAATGAATTTAATTTATTAAAATCTGCTCTCAAATGATAATAATTTTGTTATTACAAATTAAAATATTTGTTTGCGTCAATACATTTTTGTTCTCTCGATATATTTATAATAGATAATTGATTAATACCTCCCACAATTTAATAAATTAATAAAAAAAAGTTATCTGTCCAGTTATATCCTGTTAGTTAGTTACATGCTTGTTTCATTAGTATTATGGGTTTATACAATTAAAAAAGAGCTCATTAACTAAACAAAATTAAGTATAACATAACTAGCTAGCTTCTTAGTAAAATATTTTTGAAAAAATCACCTGATAAATAATATGATAATATATAAAATAAATTTATAAAAATAATTGGACTAGTCTTTCCTGGAATTAGCGAGTTCAATCAATTCAAATTTTAAAATTGTATAATTATAACTTTTAAAAGTTTGAATTAAAATAATCAAATACAAAGGATAGTCATCTTAAAAAGTGTTTAAAAAGAAAATATTGTACAAATAATTTTAAAATTTAATTACACGAATTGAAATTTATATCTGACTATCTAGCCCACTAATGTTATATAAAGCTGAAAGTTTGCATGTGCTAATCATATGTCGATTACCGAAAGTACAACTCGTATGCAAAATTAAAAAAGCAGCGCTCAGTTCTACATTTTAATGCTACTTATAATGGAAGGATAAAATATTTTGTATTGTTTTGAATATGCCTTGAATTTTAGGATATTCTTCCGTGAGAGGTACTATTGTTTAATGGACAATCCTCCTCCTATCTTAGGAAAAGACTGTCCGAGTTATCTCCATAGAAAAGTTGAAATTTTGATTTTGATATTTGAAATAATGTAATGTTAATAAAAACAACTCAGTATATGCTGTTCGGAAAATAAAGATAAATATAGAAAAGAAGATTTATGAAGCATTTATTAATTATTCGAATTACTACAGAGAACGGAAATTGAAATCGATTAGGATCTGCAAATAGGTACTCTTTATTATTAATACGTGTTCTAATCTCTTATTTATTTATATTGCGTTATGTGTCAAAATTGTTAAGTCGCGCTGTATTAGTCGAGTGCGGACAGCGTGATATGAAGGCGACTGGACCACTGGCATTGTTTATAAACACCATATAAATATGCGTAAAATGCATACGGCAATAGAGAGTGCAGTTTTTGGCAACAGTACAAGTTGAATTGATCATGACTCACATTGACTAAACCTTTAAATCTTATAGTTTTGTTAGGTTATTCATGATTAAATTTTGCGTCTGATTTTTTAAATACTTTTTAATTTGACGTTTGGAAAGTCACAGTAACATTGGTTATAAAAATATTTTTTAAACAACTGTGATTATAATCTGCAATTTTTTTTTTAAATTATCTAAGCGGACTTTAAGTCAGTAAGCATAGCATTCGTAAATCGTACAGCAGATTGTAACCGTGTTGATTAATTAGATATAATAATGCTACTATATGAAAATCTTATGCTTATGCGTTGAAAATTATTTTTCAATGATTAAACCTATATATACACTGAAAATGGTCGTATGTACCGCTATATCATTTAGTTTTCACAAACTGAAAAGCCTTTCATTTGGTGTGCTCATATTTCTAAAACCGCTGCCGAAACAATGTTCAATTTAGCAATAACAACCGTTCCTACAAAATTCACCACAAATTTTAGGGTTGCTAATTTCATAATAATTATATTTTAATTACTTTTTTTAAATAAGGCAACATAATGTAGTTATTAAGACAATTAGTCATACTTTATTCACATACTGCATAGATTAATACTTGCTATTGCTGGATAAATTGATGAACGTTAAGAAACCGATACATTCTATAATCTAAGAGAGATTAAAATCAAGATCAAATGGAGAGACATCATGAGGTAAGCAACGGTACTAAATTAAATAACTTAATAATACCTACTTATAGACTTTAAAAAAAATGATTAAACACGTGCACATATGACTTTTTTGCTGTGTTAGTGTGTAAAGTCGATATCAGAACTTAAATAAAAGAATGCGAATGAATCAAACGTGAACTAGTATTGACTAAATATTATTAATAACGTTGAGTTTTCAGAATTGTATTGAATGTGCCAGCCCTATCGATAAAATAGCAGTTTTATTTCACGTTTACCTACTCTCGTTGTTTGGTGAGCCAAAAAAGTTTTCATTGTTATAGTCTTTTGTTTTATGAAATACACGTATATTCGTATCTATCGTACTTTTTGCATAAGTATATAACGCTGACTTGGACGGGTTACTTACTATATTTAGCTTAGCTAAGTGTCTTCCTCTTTTCCGCACGATTTTCCTTCAAGTTACTTCAAGTGACCAATTTGAAGTCTTCCTAGAGCGCCGCGTGATAGTAAAATCCCTCTAAAATCATGAACCGCATCAAACAAAGTATAGTTTTATGTCATATATGTAAACGTCTCTGTAAAAATCACGTATTTATGCATATTTATCTTAAACTAATCATCTCCGTAGCAAAGAGCAAGCTAACGTAACTTTAAACAAAAAACACACTCATTATTTTTAGAACAATAGTCTAGTAAAAGACTATAAGAAAGAAGACCAATTTAGACACCTTGCGTGTTGCGAGAGCTGCCACCTAACCCGTGACGTCATCAACTAATGCACTATATACACCACATCATATATTTAGGACGTGAACAAATTATGATAAATATTAAATGTCAAGTATTTTTTAAATTTTATGTCTATTGTTGACACTTGATGACATAAATAAATATTATTTAATAATTTATTTTAAGAACTAGTTTTTATGTAATTATTGTTTGTATTTAATGTTCAATTGTTTTGTTATTTACAACGATAAAATAACACAAACATATCTCTACAGCCATGATAGCTGCGAAGCTTTCGAAACTTCGTATTTAAAAAAAAACAAAATGAATTGTGGACATTTTTTAAAGATAAAATAAACTATTAATCGTAATTAGTTTATAGACGTCCTTATTCGAAAGCAGGTGAAAAAAATACCACGTGAAAATGAAAAAAAGACGTACGCCTACTAAGAAATAATTACTGACTCAAAATAGAGGGTGAGATGTGAGCTTTCATTATTTAAGATCGTAGCGAACGAAGGTAGCGTAGCGTGTCACCTTCGTGTGTGATTAAAAAATTGTTCTTGCTAGTTGTAAGAGTATATTGTATGGGCTGTTATTTGCTTATTAAAAAAGATAATTAATTTTGTTAATTCATGAAACACAACGACAATGATTGGTAGGATATATATTAATGTTTGTTTTCGTTTGTGCACGTCTAAACATACACAAAATTTAGTTAATAATTATAACTCATTTTTATTCAATTTTTAAAGTACGACGTATATGTCGTCATCGATTTGATTAGTGATGGATAGAAAAGATCATATTATTAAAACCTCACTTTTTATCATAATCGTGACAGACGTGGTAAAATGACGCGCTTTTTGCCAAGTTTTTATAGATAAATATCTTTGTGAGTTTCTACATTCTTAATCGATTTAAAAGTGACTAGGTACCTTTATATTATATCTGTCTACTTCTAGAAGGTAAGAAGTTTATTTCTACATTAATATTGGTTTCCATTAGGAATATTTGTTTGCACTACAAGACAAAGAAAATAGAGTACAATCTTCTTAAATCAATGTCAAAATGACAGAGTAAATAATCAAGTGGAGGTGAAATTGGAGCAAAATTTTCGTTAAAAATGATTCCTTTATTTAGATCAATTAAAATACTAGCTTTACTAAATATTAAACATTGTCATAGCGTATTTGGGATACACAAATTAATTAAACGTGATACGGTATGTAATAGATCTTATGAGAATTATATTCTATGAAAATTGAATAAAAAAAGCTTTTCACAACCTTAGTCTTTAGTTCCATCTTATTAATCATTTGAACTTAAAATTTACTAAGGTAAATGTATTATGGAAGATTCTAGGAACTACTTATTACATTACAATGTCTAGGTTATTTTAAAATGTTTAATATCAGTGTGTCCCATATGGCTTAAGCTATGAACAAGAAAATTACGCGCGTTATATATTGACTTTCGCAGAGATTTCATTTGTTTTTTCTAACATATTGAGCTCATTGTTATCATGTTTTCTGTATCTAAATCAAAGAAAATTTAATATTAATGTTTGTTTCAGCCGAATAATTTCAAAGTATATCCAATAGCAAAGGATGTCCAGTCTTCCGTTATTAGTATCATTAAAGAATTCTATTTGAGTGAGCACGTGTTCGTGAAATATCGTCACATTAATATAACACAGGATCATGCTATTGATGAATATTTGCGGGCAGTTTTGAGACAAGGTTTTCTATCACAATTTAATTACTCATTGAAAATTTGGTGAAAGTTTGGTTGATAGCGGTTTCCAGCTTTGCCGTGTTTTGGGATCAAGTGCACTCAGTAAGCCGGCATAGCGCTGGTGACTGATCGCTACACTTTAGTTTAACATTAAGCAGAGTGTGAGAAAATAAAATTGCATTACATACTTTTTTATGTATCACCTATTTTGTTATCTATAAGTTTCTACCAACCCTAAAATATCCACGATACTATTATAATATAATTTTAGCTAGTGTATGTCTGAATTTAAAGTTTCGATTATCTAATTCTAGTAAATCAGGATTCCAACTGGAGTAAGTAGGCCGCTGATTAGAATTTGATTTGATTTTCAGGCAATTCTCTATGTGCCAAAACTGAAGACGGGTCCATAGCTGGTGTTTGCATAAATTGTGTGACCACACCTATTGAAGTTCAAAATTTATACAATTTCGCTTTTTATAGACAAGTATGGGTTTTAAATATATCTATCTATATATAATATAGAAAAACATGACAAACTGATTTATATTAATACTTTTTTATTTATTTAAACAATTTATTTTATTCTCTAAGAAGTATTTTTCGAAGTTACATTTTAATAGATTCAAATTAATTTAAAAATACGTTTTATTTTAGGATGTCAACTTAAAAGACCTTTTATCGTTTATGGCAAAACTTGACGAAACACCAAACTTATGGAAAACGTTACAGCTGTCAAAAATATTTGAGGTATTATAAATGATCATATATTTATTCACTTAAATCAGATTCAGTGTGAACCATTTTGGACAATGCCATCTACAAGCGAGTAGACACAATACTACCACATTTTAGATACATAAACAATAGCCCTAAAATTATATACAGTAATACCCCGCTTTACGCGACCCCGTTATGCGTGGTTTCGCTATAACGCGAAATTCAAATTTCGCGCTCGATTGCCCCGCATTACGCGAAAGAGTGCGTCTAAACATAATGTAGTCATCAACTTCTCTATGGTCGCGGGAATTTCAGTTTTTTCCGGAACGTATCCCTCGCGTAAAGCGGGGCATTACTGTAGATTATAGAAAATTTAGCTTATTTTGAATTAATATTAAATTAATTCCAGCGCATTAGATGTTATAAATAAAATGAATTTCAGATAAAAATGTTAACAGTGTTGCCACAATTTAGAAGACAAGGTCTGGCAGTGTTGCTAGCTGAAAGATCTAAAGCACTGGCTTTAGAGGAAGGTCATAAATGCGTTAGGTTGAATTGTATTAATGATTATGAGTAAGTGTAGAATTTTATATTTGGTAATTATTTCATGACTTTATATTTACAATAAAGTTTCAAACACACGCCATAAGATCTGCCTGCATACAGAAAATGAGGTGTTATTAGATGATGGGGCAAAAGATCGTAACTTTTGCAGTCAGTCTTAATAGCTAAACCAAATTAGTCAAAAATTTCTGCCCAGCAAGTTCTATGCAGATGTAGCCGCGGCTTTATTAACAAATTAATTTTGATTCGTGTTCCAGTTACAAAATAGCAGAACATTGCATGATGCGTTGTATCGCGAAGTACCCCTTGCACAGGATACGAAGCCCTAAAGGTCCTTACATAAATGAAGCCTCCGAACACAACAAATATTTACGCGTCTACTTAAATCTGTTTCAAATTAAGGATCACCAAAATGAACAACTTTATAAGCATATGAAAATGTGTCAAATAAATTTAGATGAATGTTTGGAGTAATATCTCGTTTATTAACAAAATTAAAACATGGAGTTGTCACGCATTATAGTTTTGATTAAAATAAACACAAATTGTTTTATTTTTATTTATTTATTTATTAAAATAAAAATATATACAAAATATACATTTTATTACAGTCTGCCTAAAAAATAACGTGATGATTTTACCTAAGAAAATTAAATTTCGTTTCGCTTTCGGTCGTAATAAAGTATACATGTATAGCATCGTGGATTACTATGATATAATTTATATTTATATGATAGCTACACTCTATAAATTCCAGACAGATTATAATCACTTATTAAGAAACTCTTTTTATATTGTGTATTATAACTATAATTTGTAATAATTTAAAACTTAAACTAAATATGGCTTAATAATATTTGCAATAAACCATTCTTCAGAAAACCGCAAATGATTGCCAGGTGTCGACAAAAAGACTAATTTTCCAGATTTATCCATTTTCTTTAACCCTAGACGATCCTGGAATCCAAATTAACAACATTAGTTAAACAACAAAAAAGTAATCATGTAATGACTATGACCAACAGATGGCGCTGGTAATATTTCACACAATATTTTCAACTCGATCACACGTAGTACTAACTGTTGAGTCACAATATGCCGCAAATTGCTTGAGTTTTAAATCAATATAATAAAAGTTCTGTCTACCTTCAAATAAATGTCCGACCTCTTCAAAGGCAATATCTCCTCCGCCTGCCCGGGAGCATAGAATCCGAACCACTCAGTCTCCTTCGGCTCAACAACAGTATCATTTTCAAACATAACCATAACAAAATGTTCTAATTTATTCAAGTTTTCAATGTACGTTTTATTTATATTGATTTCATTATTTATGTCAGAGAGAAATCTGCTTTTGTGTTTGTACGTTGACTCGTTTAATGGATCGTGCCAATACGTTGCTTGGACCAGCCAATGTTGCATCCAACTGGAATTAAAACATAATTATCACACCTGCGCATTGACCATGAACGGAAGTTTAGGCTAATTACGCTCATTGTACATTCAATAAAATTATTGAAGTATTAGTGACGAAGGAAGATAGGAAACTGAAGAACGAACATTCAGAAACCATTAACATAGGTCGTTAGAAAACGCATGCAAAATGCGAGGCCACAAAATTTATAGTCGAACATAAATATACACTAAACAAACAAACGACGATCAAACATGTATTGTAATAAAACTAATATTTATTCGTAATAATAACACTTAAACATGGAAAACATTACATTTTATATGCATATAGTCTGTGTTGACCTTAAAAAGACGTAAAGTTGACCAGTTGCTCAGTCATGTTTAGTGCTTACGACAACATTTTATTGAGTAAAATAAAACTTATAGAACAACTTCCTTCTTTTTAGGGATAACCAGTCATTACTTGAAATGGCACAGCGGTTGGCGAACTATTCAGCAGTCCAGAAACGATCAATCGCAATTGTCAATTGCTACCACGCGAAACAAACATTCTTTTGTTTTATTTATAACAAAGAGTAAGACTTGGTTTCGAAACTTGTCCTGTCCTGATACAGCACAGAGTATCTTAATTTGCGGTTAGTGTATTCTATGCATATACATTTTACAGTCGTCTCCGTTCACAAATTACATTCTGTTCTATTCATTCATACTGTTCTAAACTCTGGATTTATCTAATGACTGTTTATCTATTTTAAATGATTATTATAAACCGAAGTAATTTCTTGGAAATGGGTGAATGTGATAACTGATAACCTACGACTTGAGAGACATATTGCGTCGTTAGCTTTTATACAGATAACATATAAAGATTGGCTACTTAACAAACAACACTAATTTCTAATTTGATTTATAATATCATCATATGGTCTTGCATTATCCAGGTTGGTATAACACACAACTTTCATTATACCGAATTATCCCAAGCTGTGGGCTTATCACGAATTTAGTTTGGCTGCTAATCGAGCTGTCACAAGTAAAACGGATCCGTTAGAAAGATCGAGACGTTTGAAAATTAACAAAAAGTATCTAAAATATTGTAGTTCCAAATCCGCACGCGGTGGCGCTGCTCAAATTTCCATACAAATCGCTTGAAACGAACTCAGTTCGAAAGCCAGACTTAAATTCGTTATAAGCCCACAGATCCCACAACCGATATTACTATCCCAATACATTGTAATTATAAACAATTTCGGACATTCAGAGATAGTAGGCTATTAATCTTCAATTACTACTCTTAGCTTATATTTCTTCATATATTAATGTAGTAATAATGGCCGATTGTTATCCATTAAGCATTTTATTAATAGCGACTTTTTATAATACTATAATAAAAAAATTCATTAAATTACATAAATCGGTAGCATTGAATTGTAAAGTTGCTCAATAAAAAGTTCATACCAATTGTGTTGATGCATTCATAAGAAAATCGAATAAAAAATCTATTCGCATCTAAATCCATTGTGTCAATAAACATTATGAGAACGATTGGTATTCTATTCACGTAATTCTAGAGTAAAGGTCGTTCTACATTGTTGATATATGCAATGACACGTTACACAATTCTATTGGTGTTACCATTTTGGACAATAACAAGAATGACACTCCGTTTTTTAAAATAATTTATATCCACATGCAGTAATCGCATCATTCAAATTAAGTCACGTGACCGGTGTAACACTTGAATTGTACTGATTATTTTATCACTTTTATTTGTGAACCAAGCAACCAATCAAGGCCTTTGGAATATAATATCAAACCAATGACAACCAACAGCTACTATTGCCTATCACATCACATCACACATCACGATCCTATACAAATGACACTGCTCAATGCTCTAGTTTATATAATGTTATTAATGTGTACTAACCCTAATAGAAGAATGTTGTGAGTAACCATAAAGAGATGTTATCCACTTTTGTTGTATCAATAAGTTATTTACTTCCTGGCACCTGTTCATGTATGTGCAATCAACATTGTCTATATAAAAACACACATACATTTATTATAATTATTTTAATGAAATATACCTATATACATACTACTACATACATACTAGTACAACAATGTCCTGACTGATCAGACCAAGAACAACCAGAGCCAAAACATACATCTTCTTATTCTATTCTGTAGTAAGATTGACTGACCAACCTGTTATATGCAGCATAATTGAGTAATCGTCGAATATAATCACACGTATCATGCTGAAGAGCCCCGCAATTAGGAATGCCATACACACCCTGATGCTGACCACCGAGAGTAATCAAGTTTTTCATTTTTGGTATAGTATGACCACATCTTTGGACTACCGCACGTCTGCAAATGAATTAGAGATCTATCTAATATAAATTTAATCATATGATCATACCAACATTAATACATTAGTCAGATCCAAAATGCTCATCAAAGTTCAACAAATTTAAATACCTTCTACACATTCCGTACTATAGTATATTTTAGACTTTTTTTATTTATTTACTTTTAGTAATTGGGCTCCAATGGAGTGCTTTTACTCGTCAATATAAATACAAATATAAATGAAATAAATTTATTAATTTAATAATTATCAATTTGATTTAGCTGCTGTATACTGGCATTGTCCACTTACATACTAATGTCATAATAATATATACTAAATCTACTATGACGTAGAAGAATGCCCTATAGAAGAATAGACTATGTTGTCATTACTCTGACTTATTTAATACTATCTATTATTCAGAAAAACTACAATTATAATAAACAGCAAGGAAATATATAGACTTCCCCTGATAGTGAAAACAAATAAAATCTATATTGTTAAGCTTTGTCAGCTATAGTTCTCAACAAAAACACTTACAAGAACTGGCTACCCTGAGAGAAGCCAATGGCATTAAATCCATCCTTCAATTTTTCATTGTCCGACAATTCTTGGCAGACATATTGTACCTGCTTATTTGGAGACATGAAATACCCATGTTCCATGTCTGCCGGAATTGAATCCCCTATCTTCAATGATAACACATAAACATTAGGTATTTGTTCTTCTAAGAAATTCTTGAATGCACCTAAACTAAAGGGTAGACAGCAGGCGTCTCCTATAATAGAATTTAAATCTTGTAATTTGTATGCCTAACAATGGAATTTATAGATTTTTTTGCAGGAGCGCATTTAGCGATTCACATTATCCTCGCAAATAAAATAGTACGCAAATTAATCAGACTCAATAACATTTCAATGTTATTAAAGCAAGTTGCATGCTGAATTTTAGAATTATGTTAAATTTGTAAGACAGCTAGATATTTGCATAACACGGTATCAAATGTTTAAATTAATAAAGCGCATTATTTTAATAATAAATCTTCAAAAATGCATATTTACCCATTCCATGCCACATTACAATAGGTGTAGGATCACAATTAACTAGAAAAATTTGCAAAGATAGAGCAAGAATTATTTTTAAAATCATTTTGTCGATAATAAATTAACAAATTTATTTTAAAAAACTGGCAACCTCCCGCCCACAAATATAAACAAAACTCGACTGACTATCATCGGTGAACGGCACGGCAGCGGATGGACTGACAAAATTGACATTTAAAACAAGTGAATGTGTTCACACGTATATACTAAAAAACGTACGTTTTTATTGCGCTAGGGTTGTTCCAAGTTCCTTCTTCTCTATTTATAGCACAGTAGTCAGTAAGTACATTTCTTCATTTACCTTAGAAACCTTTAATAAAATTTCTAGAGATGCACTTTTACGTGATCTTAAATGGCAAATAACCGTACTGTTAATAAAATAGGCGAATTCAAATCCTAATCATTTTTGCTTAATTGTATTTCTTAAAATGCGATCTATAAGCAAACATTTTTAAAATTAATTCTAACTTTTCCATGTAAAACAATGAAATAAAATACATATATTTTTTTAATGCTTTAATAGAACTACCACAGTAAACCTATATCATTATATATTTAAATACATGTAACATTGAAATTCAAAATGCTTTGTTTGTATGGCTATATTATGTATATACAAAATATATTTTAAAAGATTGAATCCTAGTATTTAATTTATTCTACCTATCGTAAATTTTAACTAAAACTCTAGTCAGCTCCTTCGTAGCTTGTTCTTGACGATGCATAGAATTATAGATGTCTTCTAACGCCGTAGACAATGTCTTTTGTATCTCCACCCGTTTTTCTTCCATGCGCAAGAGTTTATGTAACATCTGTTCCGTAGTTAATGGTTGTGTTCGCTTCTTCGTTTTTATTTTGTGTATACCTGTATTATATTTATTATATTAGTGTATACAAAACATTTACTACATACTATAACTTGACTTGACTTATATCTATTTTCTCAAACAATATTAAAATTTGTTTTAATATTAAACCACTAAAAAAATTACTTTCCCAGCGACTCGTTTTCGCGTAGACTTTGCGCCAATAGGAATTAGATGCTGCCGTGAAAGCTTGAACATTTGAAGATTCTTTAGTCGTTGGTAAAAATAAAAGTATTTGACAAGTAATTAAACAAAATCAATTTTCCTTTGAACTAACAACTGACAGTACATAATATATTTTACAACATGTACTAATACAATTATAACCATGCTTTGTGAACCAATATATGTCATTCATCGTGAAGCTGGCATAGCAGAGATGACTGCTGGCTGCAGACATTTCTCTGAGGCAGCAGTCATCTCTGCTAACAGATTGACCCCCAGCTTAAATCAGATCAAGTGTTCTTATTAAGACATATCATATCTTTATTAAGAAAAATGATAAATCAATTATTAATATTTGACATCAATTATTCTGTTCACTCTAACAGATTTCAATTTCTTTTACCTCGTACAGGCGGCTTCATAATGGAAGTATCTTGTTTGACTTTGAAAAATTTTTTTTCTACAGACATCAATGAGCTACTTCTTATTTCAGACAGAACTGTCTCATCATCCACATCTGAATCATACTCCAAGTATTCTTCTTCCTGAGGATTTATAAAACTAATGTAATTTGTGAAATGTGTATGTGAACCCAGTGGAAAGTGACTTGATTAAACAGTTGATAGAAACTAAATAGCTATATTGAGAACTTAACAAGTGTAGTAAGGAAGCCAGTGGAAGTGAAAAACAAAAGACAATTTATGGAGCAAACGCCTTCCCCCTTGGAAGTAGCCAGGATAACAAGAGGAGTGTGCCCTGTTAATTTGGACAGAGCACATTCGTCTCCTCAAGCCGGCATAGTGGAGTTGACTGTTGCCCACGGACATCTGTCTGTGGTAACAGTTGTCTATGCTCATGGACCGCACAATAGCTTAACATCAGGCGGAGTGTGGTCATATGCTGGGCTATCAATAAAATAAAAAATAAAAAAACACTGATAAAAATACATCTCAATTTACCAAGCACGGAGAATCAGATGAAGAAAATTCAGGAACTGGAGTCTCTAGTATAGCTATAATACGATGTTCTATGTGATTAAATTTTGCATTAACATCAGTTCCGTCATTCTCTGACGCAATACGCTCCGCATCTAACATACGTTTTACATATCTTTTCTTACTCGACCAATACTGAAAAAGAAATTACATTATAATTCAAACACAAGGAAGAAATATTAGTATTTCTATTGGTTACAAATAAATTTAATTAAAATGCTAATACATATTTAATTTTTTAAATTGATATGAATTTTAAGTTATAGTAAGGCAGCCAGACTATCCTATAAAGGTGTTTACTTAGAACCTAAATTCTGAGATACTGTATATATGAACCAAACAAATCAGCTATATAAAATTTGATATATGAAAAAAAAATTAATAATACGTATATACATACATTCATCCATTCCATGCGAGATTTAATACATCCATCAATACTGTTGAGCTTTTCAACAATAATACTCCATGCTGGTATGTATTTTCTTTCCAGCTTAGCATGTGCGAGATACGGTCTAGATTCCAATTCATCTAACAGCGCTATCAGTTGCTCATCGCTTGGAGATGCTGCCTTTGTTTTTCTGGATGAATTTGCCTAAAATTAACAAAACTAGCAATTTAGCCACTGAAGAAATAAAGAGATTAGTAACTCAGCCAAGGCAATACCCATTAATACCGGAATCAATAACGTAATGAGATCAAGATGTTACATCAAATTAAATTGACTGCTGCCTGAAAACTTTTCCAGAAAGCAACAAAACTAATCCAGGTCACGTTCAACTTTAGTTTGAACATTATATCTTTCTCACTTCCCTCATCGCATGAACCAGCAAACGAGATCTCTATATATAGCAATTGTTAAATCTCCAACTTTATAGTGCTGGTTTTTGAACTTTATTGTTTTGCTCGATATGAGCTTTATATAACACACACCTATAATACCTACACATATAATATAACACACATCATGAATTTTAATTATAAATATAATAGTTTCAGACAATCTCCTGTCATTTCTTCATACAATAACAACAGCTAAGCGCCCTAGAGTCAAAATTCTTCAAGTAATATAGTAATAAAAATTAAAACAAACTTTAATAATTATAATATTTTATTATTATTCAATCACATCTTTTAATTTATGTATTTTTCATTCTGGCATTATCTGAAACAAAGACAAACAATTATTATTAATAGCTGTATAGATAACTAGCAGGTTGTTATAAACAAGCATTAGCAGACTGTACTATAAAACCTCTACAAACGTGAATTCATTATAAATACTTTGATCATAAATTAAAAAATATTACTTAGCATGATTCTTCAGATGTAGAATGAATAGCCTGACGCTTTATTAGTACAGAAGTATGAGTTTAACTTGATAGCAAAAATCTTACATTTTAACCACAAATAGAACGTTTCAGATATATGTATTATTGCATAAAGCAGCCATTCTCAGTGTGTTCCGCGAAACCCTAGGGCTAAAATGCTGAAAAAAATACCTAGCAAAGGGAGATTATAAGGTTACATTTAAATATTCCAACTAAATATTACGTAATATTATAATACATTGCAATGTGATTATTCATAAATACATATAAATCAGTTTTTTATAATTATATTAAGGGTTTTTACCTTCGCCAAAACAGTTTGAGAACCGCTGGCAAATGACAGCTAAGAGAACTAAACTATTCAACTTGTAGTTAACGATTCTTACAAACACTACAATACAAATACTATGTTTGAAATTGGAACATATAGATATAAATTCAAAATTAAATAGTGACCCATCTTCAATTTTCTCTTGTTTTTTTTTGTTGTTGCTACAATACATGACACATGTCCACACACATTCTTGTCTTCACGTAAGATACATATACATACATGAGGAATAAGTTGTAACAATACTCGGGAAAGCCTCTGAGTAGCTATTTCTTGCTGCTTTATACATCTGGCAATTGATTGTATTGTCTCACAAGTCTTCTGTTCATGTTCCATTCTTCTCTTTTCAAGGATAAATAATCTTCTTAACATAACATTAGTGTTTAATTTCCGTTTTAGAGGTCTTCCTGTAATTTAAAAAAAATAATTACATTAGTGATTTTTTTAATATTCATTAAATCCATATTTTTGTCTAACTATTATAATATATAAAATAAAGGCACATACATTAGTTTTCAAGCAGTTATATTGTAAATTGAGAAACAGAAAGTTGTAAACAAAATAAAAACCCAGTAATAAGTTGAATAGAGTTAACTCATTTGACTTCGATAAGATCAGAATAATTCAACAAAAATAATAAAATATTCTACATGCAGTGACAGGTTTATTTACTTACTTCGTTTAATGCATTTTAAACGGCTATCGGACTGTCTTTCTTCACTTTTGGTAGCCTGTGGCTCTTGCTTAATCTCTAACATGAAGTCATCTTCAATTGGTAACTCCATCAATGGGTTCTCATCACGGACATCTGAATCTGACATCATAAACTCTAGACTCTCTATTTCATTCTAAAAATAAAAAAATATATTTAAACACATTGTATTTATGTTTCAAGTTGTAGGAAAATTTTTTGTCTTACCTTTTTAATGAAAATACAAATTAAAAACGTACTTACTCCTCCAAATCTAGCACATCACAAAAATAACATCTACACCCATAGCATATTCCTTTTCTAATTTCAATTAATGTTTAATAAAACATTCAACTGTCTGGTTATTAATTTTGAATATAAACTTACCAAGGGAGATTTTGACGGTCCATCTTCATTGTCTACCTGATTTTTGTATGTATCAACAAGATTTATTATTCTCAATTCTATATCGTTAAAAGCTGAAGCAGAAACAGAAAGACCCTCAGCCTTCCGAGCTTCAACGTGTTTTTTCACCGTCGATTTCTTGTCCGACCAGAACTAATAACAACACAATTTTAAAACATTTATCAATTACACAAACTTCTAATAAATCAATATTTCTGCTCACTTTCTGCCACTGTTTAGGTGTCTTTGTGCACCCGGATGACCCAGATAAATTATTAAGCTGTGAAGATATTTGCTGCCACAAAGCGTCGCGACCACCCTGTCCTTTAGTTCTTCCACAAGCGAGTTGAGGATGAACTTCGAGTTCGCAAAGCAACGCTCTCATTTGAGCCGCGCTTGGGCGTCTACAGATTTGTCGTGGGAGAGGAATATCCATTTTAAATACACACAAACCAGTTAAAAGGTACTTTAGAGTAATTATAACTTATCTGCGACGACTTAATTACTAGGATAACTCGAAAGAGAACTTCACAAATTAAATAATTTCGGTGAAAATCACGGTAGCTAAAATTCTCTCTATTTTTATTTGCACAATTCAATGAAGTTCAACAATTCGAAGAGGTAGGTTATTTGGAATAAACACAATGTAATAGAGTATTTTTAAATTATTCGGCTTATACACATCAGTGCTAAAACTTCAACATCAACTCCCAAATCGAAATTGTGGAGTTGGCCGATACCAAATTCAGGGTTACTACAATAAATTAGGTAATTGAACTATTAAATAATATTATACTGATTTTTTCTTAGTTGACTTATTATGTTAATGTAATTGTTGTTTATTTGAACAACTTTTAGAACTTGTGTAACATTAATGGTTATGAAAAAATACAAGGTTTTAAGTTCAATTAAAAAATCATATATTTTTGTATGTTTTTATTAAACACAATGTCAAAGAATTCAATTGGTTCCTTTTTACAATTTGGGCGGGTAAAAACAAAAAGCGAACTAATTGTGCATTTCGATAAATAACATAGTATAAAAGATATTTTGTTTATTATTTACTAAATAACTTAGGATATACAATCTTACTTTCTAAGTTTTAGAATTAATTGTTATAGCTATTACTAATTCAGGCTTTATAATTGATACTTCTAATGAGCCCTCTAGACGTTATCTGCAGTTTTAACTGAGCGTCTGGATCCTCCACTTTGAACATCTATTTAAAACACGAATCCATGAAAGTAAAATCTATACATTAAAATAAAACAGCATAATTATAATCACAGTCTGTTCTCACGAAAGGCACATTTCCACTTGATATTGAATTCAGTATAACAATTAATTGTCATTTCTTTTTATTCCAAATTAAACTTTATTACTTTACTAAATACTATAAATACATAACATAATCTTTTGTCTTTTTATAATTAAAATATACGTCTTATTTCTTCCTTCAGTGTGAACGTAGATAAACGAGTAAGGGTGTTCTAATGTACATACATATTTATCTTTTATTTATTAGTCAAATGGCTCATCAGCTGTAGATGCTGTAAGTATACACACAGTGACCCGCTGATAAAACAATATCAGTTTTATTTGAACAATTCTTCAGATTATCTTTAATAATAATATCTAATAGTATCGCTCGTGATACGATATGATAACAATATCTTATCGAACGACATGACTCGGTCAAACATATAGCTTTAACGAATGTTTATTTTGTAAAATCTATTTTGTAATAAATTAATGTGTGTATAATGGCACAATTATTTAACTTAATTTTAATTATAGTTTACACCAATTAGCTGTTAAATATTTGTAAATAACAATTGTACAAATAATATGTAAATACAATTTACTGTCTCTGAATATAAGTTTCCTCTAAGTGACGATTCAAATCGACATGTAAAATGCGCTCCAGTTACTTAAATTTGAAACCTGCTTAAATATGTTTTGTCTCATTCATTTGAATAGTGAGCGAGCGAGACCAAATCAACAGGCAACACCTTCAATTTAAGTAGGTGACATTTGAATATTTAGCCGTTAAGTCAATGAGTCATTATGAAAACGAAACCAAAAGTCAATTACAAGTGATAACAGCAAATTTCAAACATGTTTTACATACCTCAATACATCAATTAAATAATCGCACAAGACGCGTAACATAAAAAAATAATATTATCTATTCTTATTATACTTAAAATTAATATAAATTATGACTAACTAACACACATTGTATTAACAGCAGATCTCTTCACGGCAGATATAGCGATAGCTACCACGTAAAAAACATTTAAAATGGCCTCAAATGCTAATTTAGTAATTAAAATAGGAATATTCACTTTATAATTACAATAATAAGGTACAAGCTGAACTTAAATCTGATCTTTTGACCTGTAGTTTTGAAATGAACGCGAAAATATTTTAATTTACTTAAATATGTTCGCAAATAGTTTCAGGAACACCTCAACAAGTCATTTGTCTACTTTTATTTAGATCATATAAAAGTAATAGAATATTCGTTGTACCTATGTAATATCTAAAATTAGTTCTTTGAGATCGTCATTTATTTATAAAAATCTCATAGAATCTTTGGGCTTTACAATATTTATTTCCATACGCCGAGTCTTTGGGCTATTATTATCAGAATAATCACTGGAATCAGAAGAGCGTATGTATCTATAGGATCGAGGATATTGATAGGACCTTAGTCTTCTAGGTCTTTCTGCATCAAAAAATGGATGGTAGCTGAATTTTCTGTAACATTTGTGAGTTCTATGCGGTGTACTGCTCTGGACGTCGGACATTGATCTGATGTGACGTCTTTTCTTTGACTCTTTTGTTAATGGTACCATGCAGGTGTAGGATGAGAGCTCATTATCGATTGATTCTGACCTGAAAATAAATAGATTTTAATATTAGTATCGGCTTGCCAAAACACTTAAAAATGAGATTACTAGTTGGCTGTTCTGAAAGATTTATTTATAATATTCTTATTTCTTACAGTGTTTTTATTATTAAGAAAAACACTATTAAATACTATTAAATGAGTAAATTAAAACTGTATTTAATAATTCCAACACTATTTTGGTATTCCTATTCCCGAAACTACAGCAATATCAAATCGCTTGTGTTCAACTACACTATTACGTTTAAAAAATACAAAAACAAGTGTTTTATGTTAATTCAAAAATATAGAATAGCAATAAATATAAACACTAAACTAATTTAACAAATACAATATTCATGAAGCACGTTTTTATTAAAATATACTTTGAATAATTATTTTTTTTGTCATAGAGTGTTAAACATTAGAGTTGGCATTTGAAGGTTTTATGTAACAATTTAATTCTTATATCAATTGAAAAATTGTGAGAAGAGAAAGTCTTTGAGTCGTTGCTATCTGTTCTGAATAAGTTCTCGGAAATATTTTATGTAATCACTAATTAATCTTAATACAAATAAAATAAATACGAAATTTACGGCTTAATTTTTGTGTAACTTTTAATCTTCGAAGATTATTTTAACGAGCGTTTAAAACTGTTTAAAGGATTAAATGGAATTGGAATGGCTTTGCAATAAGTGCTTAATACCAACATTTTGTTTTTAAATGACATCATTATTTTTGCAACTCAATAACAACACTTTTAAATATTAAAATGAATCATCTATAATAGCTATTAATTAGCTAATAATTTTAAATGCATATGAGTTCATTTCTAGAAATAGAGAATTTTATAAAGGAATTAGCTCGGTAGTAGCCAGGTATAAACAGAGGAGTGTGTTCTGTCAACCTGGACGGTGTACTTACATTCGCTTCCTAAAGTCGGCATATGAAGAGTATCTTGTCTTTAGACATATGAGCCGCTCAACGCACAAATACATTCTATGAAACAAAAATATGAAGAAAAGCGATGAAGTACAGATGTAATGTAACTCATCTAACGATATATAAAATTAATTAATATGGAAGGATAACCAAAAAATAATCTTCAGTAATATTACAGATTCAAATGACTAGTGAAGTTAATCGATTTGTACATTGAGCGGCTCATGTCTGTGTAAGCAGTGCTTTATCTATACTAATAATATATAGATAAAAGACTTGTATGTTTGTAACGAATTGGCTCAAAAACTACTGGGCCGATTTCAAAAATTCTTTCACCATTTGAATGCTACATTATCGCTGATCAGTATAGGCTATATAAATTACAGGAAAAAAATAAAGATCCTTACTAAAACTGCAATAACTCCGTAGATTCCGAACGGGCAGTTACGTGAGGCGTCGTTAAAATATGAAACATCATTAAACTTCATATTTTCATTACTACGCGAACGAAGTCGGGGGCAATAACTTGTTTAAAATATACTGGATAAATGTCAAGGCGCGTGCAGCGAAAGCGTAGCACGTGAACCTACAGTTACTATGAAGCCACTTATCACTAGCACGTGTAGTATGTAGTATCTTTCAAACCATTATAAACAAACCCATATGTTTTCTTTTATATTTCCTTACGGCTTTATTGATCTCATGTTCCGTATCTTTAGTTGTGAAGTAATTAAATCGTTTTTAACTCAATCTAGGTATTCGAGTGAAATTGAAATATAGAGTACAACTGCTATTAGAATTAAATATAATACCTGTAATAAAGTTGTTACATGGACCAAAATAAACATTGCAATTTAAAAAAAAACAAATTCTTTTGTTTATCTATTTATTTTGCTATTATCTAAAAGATACTACAATGCCATATCTAGTTTAGGCACTACTCTATGAAGAAAACTAGTCACGCGTGTCTCCCGTGGTATATATGTATGTACATATTGGATTTGGCATTAATTGCGTTTAAAATATCTTCCTTTGTATGTTTGACTTAGCGAGTAAAAAATAAAATGTGTCATATCTGTAATATAAAGTAACATTAGAACTTCCTACTTTGTATACTAACTGGCAGGTCAAAGTCAGTTAATCTAACAAATGATTTTATTACTGATTCCATTAAATGATTTAGATAAGACCGCCGCTTTGGGTCAAGACAAGAATAATAAGGAAACCACGCAACGTAATAACAACTAATTTAAATGTCTTTGTTTGGTTTACTTTTGAATTTGTTTTCATTCTTTTAATTTGGGATTTAATATCAAATTGAATTCAAAATAAACACGTAAGTAAGCCGCATAATATCTTTTAAATTAGTTAAGTCTTATCCATGAATAACATCATTACTTTATAATAAAACATAGTTACGTTACTATGATTTAAAACTGCGTAATTAAGTGTACTATATTATTATTTATTTCATTTCAAATTTCAGTCTTTATATAGGATACGTTTTTAAGAATAAATATTTACAATATTTAATAGAACTTTTAAAGGTCTTTGCGCTTAACCCTGAATTTCAAAATTAAACTCGTGAGTCTCTAATTCGTACACATTTGAACTAGGTATATTATTAGAAGATCTGTTAAGGTTAGTCATTATTATTTTTTACTAAGATTAACACTTCGATAAACGTTCAAAGATGTTTACTAAATCAATTGGCTAATTTTACATAGTTATGAGATATATCTTGTTTGTAACTGAATATCGGATTTGCTAATATTCGTGTTTATACATATACAGGTTTTTTATTTATACATTTTTGAAACTATCATAAATCCGTAATCCGTTCTGTAATTTGTCTATTTGTAGTTGCTATGCAGAGGTCTATTCCAGCTCGAAACAAATATTTAAAAGTATAATAAAATATGATAGGATTAATAAAAAAATAGATGTTTGTTTCTTGTCTGTGTCACATGGTCGTTTCTTGATAATCATAAGGTTTCAGGTTAACATTATATGTACAAAAAAATTGTATTTAGTACTTTTTACCTTTTTGTAAGTTAGTTTTTTCTATTCTATAAGGGATAAGTAGAGAAATATGACACGCCAGTAACTTCTTTCTTTCTCCCTTACGCCTCGTAGTTGAGCACTCTGTTCCTACCCATTTATTTTCCAATAATAAAATAACTCTGGTTAAAATACTTATTCTAAAAGAGGGAGTAAAATGTTTATATTATATATTGTAAAGGAAACATTAATTAAGCTTTTAACAATTAACAATAATAATTTTGTGTATCGTTGTTCGTTCGCCTTTCGGCTTCAATGAAAGCGTGTTGAAAAGAATGACCGGAAGTGCAGACGTATATTGATAATAATGATTATTAAAAAAATCATAACAATATTTTATCTCACGAGATTTTATACTGTTTTTGATAACAAACATTATTCTTTGTAATCAATTATGTTCTTCGTTCTTTTTTTCACAAAACATTTTTTATCATTGCAATCAATGAAATCGCAAATCTTTCGAAACATAAATGTATGCGTTTTATTTAGATAATATTAAAAGCTTTATTAAATTACAATAATAATGATGAAAGCGCTAAATATAGAAATACGGATGGTGAGTCAAGTTAAAATGAAGGTCTCTTCCGTTGACGTTTAGAGGTCCTCCAATCAGAGGTCTTAAAACAATATGATAAATATGGTTATTGACCCATATTATTATTGAACAACCCCATACGTGTCCCACTGAGATAAGCAGAAAGAATGGCGCATCCACAACTGACAATACGTGTCCTCGGTTACTGACTATTTTTAATATAATTTATCTTTGTTATTGGAGTCAAATATTGTTTTTAATTTACAAATTTAAAGTCAACAACAAGGACAACAACACCAACATATTATAATCAATTTACAAACTCAATGTCTTATTGCATCCTCAAAACGGATTATAATAAATTCAATATTTAATCAATCCCAATGGTATTTCTTTGTAATGTAAGTTTGACTCTCAGTGTTTGGAACGCTAGTAAAACAATTGAATTTTTTATATTTTCAATTATTATTAAAAAAAAAATTG
The DNA here is from genome assembly GCA_028551675.1 of Tineola bisselliella. Classification (NCBI taxonomy): domain Eukaryota; kingdom Metazoa; phylum Arthropoda; class Insecta; order Lepidoptera; family Tineidae; genus Tineola; species Tineola bisselliella. Next base: position 24,236 of record JAPWLS010001693.1, on the reverse strand, counting down.
AAGCAGAACTAACAAATTATTCAATTAATACTTGGATATCGCAAACAAAACAAAAATAATCGATAAGTAGATATACAGACTGAAAGACAAGATTGGTTAAAAATGTAATAGCCGTTAAGTTTTCCTCGTTATCTTATGTTTATTTAATTAGTGTTCGATAAAGACGGGTCACGGCATTATTCGTTAAAATATTTGCAATAAATTAAAACCTGTTTAAATATAACTGTGACTAAACGTATGAACTAAAACTAACACACTTTCATTTGTTTTCGTTTTTTTTTATTATGTATTTGTATTAATAATATATTTTTCGAGGGTTTTTATTTCAATTTACGTAACTAGTATTTTTACGTCTCCAAAGACAAATAACATATGATGCCAAAACTGGAAACCAATATCTACTACATAACGTATATTTATTGTAAATAAATAATTGTTTCGACCGGGAATTGAATCCGGGTCTCTTGTATAAGTGATAAATGTTTGTAATTATTTTGTACGCTTTCAAATAATTGTTTGCAATAAATATTATATACTTTCAAAATATTTTTATTCTATATTTTTATGAACTGCTATAAAATATGGAAAAGATCACAAAAGGTGATTTCTGTTGGACGTATTTTATATGCCATCATGATTTCATAATAAATAAATGCAGGTTTCATACTCATTGTAGCCGTGACTGTAACAATGTTAGATTTCATGTTCGGATAGTAAAAAAATGTCGATAAAACTAACGAAGTCACGGAATGTCAGTGTAAATAATGAAACAGCTAGTTAATTGTGTGAATTTCTGTACGATTGCCCTTTTCAATGATTGACAGCAAATCAAGGTAACGTTTGAGCTAGAAATAATGAATTTTTAATATGGATCGTTAATTTAAATCTTCACGTTATTGTAATTATTTTAATCTAAGAAAATTACTGTCGCTAATTGAAACGAATAGTTAGAAATGTTAATGTAGTATACAACGATCAAGATTCGAGAGCGTCTGCGTCAAGAATTAGGCCCCCAAAGCCGTGCAAATAGAAAGATGTCGACGGAAAAACTATGAGATAACAGATTTATTAATATTATGCAAAGATAAACAATAATACATTTGCCCCATAAATAAATTAATAGTTCAAATACGTAATAATTGAGAACCCGTGAATAGTTCTGGGAACATCGAACAAGTCTGATTTCATAGATTTCATAACAGTCGTTTAAAATTTGAGTAGGTATTCAATTAGAATAATATCGAATAAATATATACGATCAAAACCACTCTAATTTTTATTAGATAGGCATTATTTATAAAGAAAACATTAATTAAAATGTAATTCCATTCCAATTTTTTTTTAAACAAAACTAAATCCATATACCACCTTTTTTTGCAAATATGTTGTTATAATCAATATTTTAAACGACTACTTTTTTTCAAAGCAACTAATTTGTACTCAGCATTTCTCCGTTTCTAATAATGTCGGCTTCATGGCAGACGTTTTAATGACTTATTTGTTAGCCAATAAGATAGCAAAATCCTTATAAATTGGTATAAAATAAAGCAAATAAAAACCAATTTGATTACAAACAGATTGTTTGCGACAAAAAGGCCACAATCACGATGACGGCTTGAACAAAAAACGTGTCTAAATTTCCATAATGTATCGAAGTGTTTCTTACTTTGTAATTCTATGAGGTTATAACTGCTAAGAACGGTGAAAATCAACTTTTAATATGATATTATTCTTTTGTATATTCCCTAGCTTTTGTTTTCTTTTCCAATCCGATTCCTACTTGATTGATACCTATAATTAATAATTCGAATGATTTTATTTAATTTTATTTTTTATTTAGCATTACTGTATTTATAATAGTATATTCAAATTTAAATTAATTTATTTGCCATAAAAATAATTTATTTATAAATATCATAAAGTAATATATGTAGGTAGGTACCATAAAGAAATCTATAACCAAATTTAGTTCATCCGAACTCAACGTGCCCGTAATAAAACAACACACACCAAAGTAGGTAGACACTTAAACAAACGTTTATTTAGATAGAACTTTGAATCCACAAAAGGATTTATTCTTAGTGCCATATAACGAATTAATAACTCAGTTTATTAACTTAGAATTAAGATAGGGAAAACCCGAATATACCATTCGATAGATATAAAACCTATACTAAAATGGGATTCATGACTTATTTATCTAAAAAACAATTGTACCGACGATGACAACTTACGCTTAATATAAAATAAGCAATCAATGTCTTGTACGCAAAGAATTAAACAGTGGTGTAACACTTAAAATGATCTAGAAATTTAAAAACATGGTTAATAATATTGTATTAAAGAGATTTATTTGTCTACCTTTTCTACTAACAAATAATTATAACCAAATCGTAATTATCATTTAAACTTATTCATATTTATATGCAAATTATTTTTAGTAGTTCTTCCATCACTTTTTTTTTGTTTTTAACTCACGAATGTTTTGCAAGAACTAATTATTACCTAATAATTAGCTACTCGTTGCTTTCGATTTATTTCCTCTCACAAAAGGAAACTTACTACCTCTCAGATAAATTATCATTAATTATCTACATTAGATTTCTCTTAATATTTTCTTGTGAATGCACTGTTAAAGAATTATAAATAAAATCTTACCTAACATTAAAATAATCAGTAATTTGTCGAATCTTCCATATTATTTGCAGGAACAACATCAATGCCGTATATTTAATCCACATATAAAACCTAAAGGTGCTATCCATAGCGCCTGAATTATTTTCACTCTTGTGAAGAAACTTTGTTAAAAAAATCTCACTCATCTGTCTTTTTTAAATAACTAATTTTATGCGAAAACAATCACTGAATCTTATTAATTGAATGTCAAATAAAGTTTCGCGGCAAAACACGAACTTCGTCCGAATTAAAATATACAATAGACTAAAATGAATCTCCACGCAGCCAACCGCTCGCCGACTCCAGTGCAAGTGTACTGAAGCCTACAAAGATTGTACTAAACCCGTACCACGCCACAAACTGATTAAACGCTATGAACAAATTACAAAGGACTATCAACTCTATTACAAAAAATATAAGCAATTAAATTATGCGTAGTTGTTATTTGTGTAGCTAAAATTGAGGGCCTAAACAAGAATTTTGAAACCACAGTGACGATGGATGACTCAGTTATCATGTATTTACTTAATAAAAACGTCTCGGAATGTAGAACCTTTGAAGCAAGCAATCCCTGCTGGCCAACGTCAATTAGTCGGGAATGAAAAGAATTTTTGGTTCAATTTGATAAGAGAAATTATTTATTATCCAATCACGCTTTACATAATGGCTGTTTTAAGAGATTCTATAGAATTTTGTTCTATTTATAATTGAGTTCACTTAATTTAATTATTTCGTTATTTAAATATTCTTATACATATAAATGTCATAGCAAAACATATATAATAATATAGTACATATAAACGTAAGTATAGTAAGTATTTACGACAAAAAACAAAACATGTTTTGTTGAAAGAAAAAAAAATGCGCATTCTATATTCAAATCTTTGTTACAAAACAAAAATATCACGTTTAAGCTGTCAAATATCAAATGTCAAATACCAGTGATTTAATTTGATATATTTACAGCCATATGTTTTCAATATCTGCTTAGACTTACTTATCTAAGTAGAGTCATTATATCAGACTTAGCAAGCAAGTCATCGAGATAAACCATTGTAAAACATAATCAGTTGATTGGTAAGACTCTGAAGTTAAAAGGAATTCGTCGAAAAAAAAAACTCAATTAGTAAAAATAGATTAGTAACAGATAATTGTATTTTCTCATTAAAATATTAGTAATAATAGCTCTTATTTAATAGGAAGCACATTCGTCTCGCAAAGCCTACATATTGGAGATAAACATTTGCACTTAACATTAGACTGAATGCCAATATATATGCCAGGCTACAATAAAAAAAAATCAGGGATAAACTGTCAGAAATATCTACTTAAAAACAATAACGTAAATTTAGGTCCGTATTTATAAAGTGGTCCCGCAATTTCTAAGAAATCGTCAGAAATCAAATCATAATAAAAGCATGTCCAGCTGCTCATTTATATTCAACAACGATCATGGGTTAACTCAACTCATCACAACCTAATTAAGTGCTGTTTATACATAGGGCTCCTATTTGGACAACCTCGTTATTTGACGTCTCAAGCCATATACCGAATTACCTTCTGTCATCGTCTTTGGCAAGTGTACGTGGCTTAAGGCTAAAGCTAGTTAACCTGCATGTTTGACTCAATATTTCATAATCTGCAGTATGTATATAAAAAATTACATAACAATTTGACTGTATTATAACTAACTTAAAAGATTGTATGCGGCTTAAATCGTGTTTTTTAAATTAATTTGAAACGGTTTAAAAGGTTTCGAAGTGTTATTTCAAATTAATCAAAAGGCGATGGTAAGCCGATCAATTCAAGTAGTAGACCGAGTAGATCAAATACTAAGCCATATAAAGTCGTTTAAATTAGTGAAATCATTGCGTATAACTTCAGATACAAGTTCTAATAAATCTGTGTTACCTGTATAAATGTTATTGTATTAGTTTAAGACGTTTCTATTAAATTAAAAACAATTGCAGAAATAAATATTTGTATCCTCCCCCAAACTTTCCCCTAAATATTTTAAAATGTGATTCAGCAAATCATATTGAATATATTTAAAGAACTATTGTCAAGCCGCATGCGAGTGAAAGTTGCAGTATTGAATATGGAAGGCAGTGCGAAAGTATTCCGCCTCTTATTTTGGTTTGTCATTGTAATTAAGGCACTCCGTAACACCCGAAGGAAATCATTGCACATTTGTTTATAGTTTATTTAATATATGTATTTTACTGGAATTCAAAAGAGAGATCAAATCTTATATAATATTATTACTTTTATGCATACATAACATCTAAAGAAAGCTTTTATTCGCAAATGATTTCAATGTCCATAGCAAAAAGACAGTTCTAAGACACTTAGTGGTGGTTACGACATCCACGTTGAGTGTTAATGTGTTATTTGGAGTTTGAGCTGGTTTCTAAATCAAATTACTACAAGCCATAAAGTCATAAACTTAATTATTATTTAACAAAAACATTTATTAAACTAGTGTGGTAGTCACACTCCACCCCAGACAGTGGGGATCAATAGAAATGTATATAAAAAGGAAAAAATGTATGAGATTGATTACTAACATAGTAAGAACCGTGAAAATGGGCAATTTAGGGCGTTCAAAATACAAACGTGTTCAAGCGTATTAAATAGCGTGTTCGAACGGTTTATGAGTAATATTCGAACAAACATTGATTCAGTATTTGCTGATATATTATATATTATTCGATCAAACGGGAGAGTACTTACTATACGAATTGCATGATCAGCTTGACAGGACATTTTCTAATTAATTATTCAACTATTTTTAATCGATCTATTACTGAATGCTAACTCACTATGTAATTCAAATAAATTATTTAAATTAATTAAAACTATATGATTTCCATTATTGATGAATTCTTTTGTAAAATTAACATTGTTTATTAACAATTTATTTGTTTACAAAATATAAAGTTAAGCATTTCCAGTTAAAACAAATGCCAACAAAATGTTCCGAAGAATAAACAAAACATTCCACTTGAAATATTTATTATGAATTGCTACTATTATTCACGTTAGTCTCAAAAAAGAATCATTGTTCCAATTATATTGTGACCAAAAACCATGTTTTTATACTACACATTTTAGGTAGGTATTAAAAATTATGTCGTGTTTATACAGCCATTTAGGTTAAACGCTAAATATAAATATTTTATTGAAAATTGTTTAAAATAAAAGTTTTAATTATTGTAGAACTAGGCTCGTTTATTATGGGAAAATAGGTGAATACATAGCAATTTATCACACAAATAATTTGGTATACATTACGTGCGATGTTTAATTTCTTACTAAAATATTGTTGAAAAGGCTAATCAGCATTAGGGGCATTGTTTGAAATAAATTATTGCTATTATTATTATTGAACTAAGGCAGCGAGTTCACGAACGATTTTTGAACGTCGCGCAGGAAATGGGTTATCAAATATCATGTTTGTGTTCACACGGTGGCGTTTTATTTCAAGGGCGTTATTTTTCCCGCACCGTGCGGTGTGAACAATCTTGAAAAAACAATTGTAAATCTACATATTTTAAGGACGGGCATCGAACTCACTTCTATCAAACATGACGCTTAAGTAATCCAAGATTAAACTCAAGCTTATTTTTATCAGAAAAAAGTTACTAATATTTTGTTCTATACATTTTGTATTCAAAGTGAAAGATTAGATAAGTCAAATAATAAATAATTTAGATTAATATTATTTCTGGGTACCTAATACGTCAAACGGATTTTTAATGATGAGGAAAAATAACATTTATTGAGAATAAAGATATGAATGAATAATGAACTTATACGTTGATATATCAAGTGCCAATAACCAAACACATCGTTTTATTAATATCTGATCCTTATTATTTAAAAAAACACATCAATTTGTTTATAAAATAAACAGCCAATAACCCTATTAAGTAAGTTATGAACGTCAATATTACAAATTTAGAAATAAAACTGAACTAGGACTTATGGATGCATAAATAACTCATCTCCCTCGGTGTTTATTTATGTGAAAGTATAATTATTGGGTACTTTATGTAAACAGACACGCATTTTATGTTTTTTGTTTATACCTGGTTCTGCACCTTTATTAACACATTAGACATTTTTTTTACAAAGAAATAAATCTATGGCGTTATTATTAACTTTATAGTTTACTTTTATTGGTCGTTAACTCGAACGGAACAGTCCGCTAATGTAATTCGCGTACGGGAATCGTACTTATGTCAGTAGGTAGAACTAATAGCAAGATATAAACATTATTTCCCATTACTATTGCTTAAAGTACTATAAAAGCTCTTTATTTTCGGAGTTTAAACTTTGATGTAATGCGAAATTTGTTTATTCACGGATAAATAATAAACAATACTTAATATTGGTCACTACAAATCAAATAAGTTGGCGTCAAAATACTTATAAAGACACGAATATCGCTGCAGCTAAATCTATCGTTCCGTGTTCAAGGTTTATTTTGTATTCGCAGCATAATTATGGAACGTATAACTGTCAAAGTGACAAGCGTTATATGAATAAACTGTCAGTTTGACAGCTAAAAGCAATACTTTAGATAATACTAATGCTAAGTGACGTTTTTGAATCTTACTATGAAATTTTAATACTTACAAACTTAGTGTTGATTGAAAATAAAAATTTGATTTGATTTTTACACGTTTTGAAGTATTATTTGATTGCATGACGTGTTGTAAATAATTGAATGATTCATTGTGAGGAAGTGTTTATGTTAATTAGCACAGTTCAACAGCATGACCTTTGCATACTTTTATAAATTAAGAAAAAACTACGACCTTTGTGGAGAAGTACCTCTTTAGTTTAGTTTAGCAACTACATATAAAATTTTATGGTCTGATGAAATGAACAACTGCAAGACATATGGCTATTTAAATCTTCACAACCTACATAGCTGGAGCAATGAAAATCCTCACCTGATGAGACAAGACAAATCCCAATATCAATTCAAGGTTAACCTATGGACGGGCAAATTAAATGGAAAAGTGATTGGGCCATTTGAGCTAGAAGGAAACGTGGATGGTAATAGCTACTTAAACTTTTTACAAAATGACTTGCCAGAATTATTAGACGATGTGCCCATAAATGATCTACAAAACATGTGGCTTCAAAATGATGGTTGCCCAGCCCACTTTGCCCGTCCTGTGCGAGAATACTTAAACCGAGAGTATCCAGAGCATTGGATCGGGCGACTTGATCCTATCTTATGGCCACCTCGTTCACCCGATCTAAACCCGCTGGACTTCTTTTATTGGGGTTGTCTTAAAGACAGGGTCTACTCAAAACCCATTGCAACATTGGACGAGCTTCGCCAAAAAATCAATCAGGCTAGTGGAAGATATGCACGGAAAATAAAACGATCTTTTTTAAAACGATGTAGAGCATGTATTAATGTCGGTGGCAAACAATTCGAACATTTACTTTAATAAAATAAATTTAAAATTATTACTATTTGTTTTGATTCAATCAACATTTTTCAGCAACAAAACCTATAACTTCACAGTAAAAGTGATCACTAGTAACAACAACAATTTATGAAATTTGATTCTTGTTTAGAAATGGTAGGCATAATTTTTATTTGTGACTAGTTTTTCTAGAGTATTATACCACTTAGGAATCTTGGTTAGTTGCGTCAACTTTTGAAAAAACTTGCCATAGTAGTGTCCATACTTTTTTTTACACCACGATGACTTAAAGTGGACCGAAGGTAAAAATCTTTCAAAATTTTAGGGAAAAAAAGAAATTTGATTCATTTTTGTGTAAAAACTACAGGCATTCTGAAATTTGTAAGGGTTATAATGGATAGCAGTACTACTATTTGTGGTCGTGGTATTTGAAAATATAATATAGGGTGTCAATTTTCGAAGGATTTCAAAATTGATTCTTGTTTAGAAATGACAGGCATATTTTTTTTTGTGATTAGTTTTCCTAGAGTATTATACCATTTAGGAATCTTGGTTAGTTGCGTCAACTTTTGAAAAAACTTGCCATAGTAGTGTCCATACTTTTTTTTTACACCACGATGACTTAAAGTGGACCGAAGGTAAAAATCTTTCAAAATTTTAGGGACAAAAAGAAATTTGATTCATTTTTGTGTAAAAACTACAGGCATTCTGAAATTTGTAAGGGTTATAATGGATAGCAGTACTACTTAGGTTGCCGATACAAAAAAAAAATCTGAAATATTTGTAAATTTGTGGTCGTGGCACTTGAAAATATCATATAGGGTGTCAATTTTCGAAGGTTTTCAGAATTTACTTAGTATTTTCAAAAAAAATTAGATATATTTTTTTTCTTATTTTTTCTCGAGCAGTGAAGAGCGGGTCCACCCACTGGTGCCGGCTTATCGTTGAGTTTTGGGACACCCTGTATATACTGATACCCAGTGGCGGCCTTACCGATTGCGAGGCCCCCTAAGGCCGCCACTGCTGATACCTAAGAAATGAAATAAACCGAAATACAATTTCAATATATAAATACAGTTATTGATTGTAACATATGACAAAAAACATAAGTAAATATTTTCATCACGTGTTAACTACACATGTGATTTTTTAACAAGTCACAGAGAACTAGGTCCTTGTACCTAATACTTTGTTAGTACTAATGCTTGTCACGAGTTCTCTAGAATTATTTGAAAAACGTGAACATAATTTTAGCAAAACTTTTGTTAATACTATTTGTAATGGAGTAAACATACACTTGTTTTTAGTAAAATTAATAATTTTAGAGCTGTATGTGTTTTACTTTGTCAAAAATTATGATTTAATTTTCAATTATTTTTACGTCATCTTAAAGCTTCAGAGCAATTTAAGTGCAATAAAATGAAGTGTTCCGAGTGCTTGTGCACTAACCCAATGACTCATTTCGCAGTGTGTCATAGTACTTCTGATATAAGGGCATTGTCATTCATATAAAGTTACGTGGTTACAGCATTTTGGGTGTGTTGAATATCTTATTGAAATTTGATATAGTTTTATTAAATGTCGTAAAACTAATATAATAATTTAATTTTATTGTTTATTAATTTTCATTGACTTATTTTTTTTTCTAAATGGCAATCATTGTAGGAAATATACTGTTTCAAATAAAGATTTATGTTTTGCTCTTTAGAGACCTGAAAGTACATTTATAGACTTTTGTTAGTTAAAAAGGAGTTAACAATGCTCTTTCTCTATGCAAATTTGTTTGTTTTTATAAAGTAAATTTCGTAAAGAAATCATATGATAGTATAATAAATGTGTTTCCGCTTTTCAATACATCAGAAAGAAGGCAACAATGAGCACCCAATTATCTTATTAGTACAATTTAGAGAGATCTCGGTACAATCTTAGTGCGGATGTACCAAGGTCCATATTTATATACTGCATGAAGAACTAACTCTGACTTCTTAGTTGAAGTATATGTACTTGGGTAGACAGGGTTAATAAATATAATAATGATGCATTTGCAGTGGTTGTGAGGAAACGCAAGCGGAATGCGGGCGCATTCTGAGACGTATGCCTGGCTTGTTTTTGTAGAACCATTCACAAAAGTTGAAAGTCGAATGAGCATTATGTGGTTCGTACTAAACAGACTCACTTTGTATGCAGAGAGTCCCCACACGCGGGTTATCGGCCGAATATATGAAAATGAACCCTGAGTTCGCCTGTCATTTCTGTCAATCGCTTCGTGGATCCATAAGATTTGTAAAGTAAATCTTGCTTAAGAACGGTGTATAAATTTGGTTCTCAAACGTGTGGGATGTAAATTTTATGGGTTGTGACATTTTCATGGTCGTACAATTTATTTTAGGAATTGTATTAGAGAGGTCAATCTTTCTTAAATTTGCATTAAGATTCTTGTTAATATAAATTTATTAATAATATACCTTCGTACATATATATGTCTTCATTATATTTATTTTTATCTGCAGGAATAAGCAGACAATTGGTCGTTATTTATCGTGATCTTGACACGCCTTCCATTGGATCTGTCATAAATTACTCATGATGTATCTACCTACCCATATTGTAGTTTATTTATAGATGCAAAAATATAATACCAATTCTTTTTATTAAATAGCTCAAGCAAAAGAGGTTTATGGCTATATGCAAACATATTTAATATAAATACTTACGTTATTTATATTAATTTTTTTTATTTTCACATTCACTCATACATATTACTAATAAATATTTGATACGATCTGGTCCCAGGTTACGGGACACTTACTGGCATAAACGGGTATTAATCCCAATGAGTACATACTTTTAGATGACTAAACACAATGTAGTCAGTTTTTTTAAGTATCAAATTACCTAGTTTAAAATAGACATTACAAAAACAATATAAATACTGCGCAGTTGATTAATTCGAACAATCCACCTTCCTATACAATAATAAAAACTGCAACCGTTTACCTATTACAACTCGTGCGCATACAAACGCACCGATAATGAGCAGGAATGTTGTTTTTTGTTTTATGCTAATAAATACAAATACAACACGTTTGTCATACATTTTTGCACTTCTTTATTATATACATACATACATAACACTCACGTCTTTAATTTTACTTTTATTTTATTCACGCCCGTTACTCAAAAACAAAGGAATATGATTTGAGTTCGCATTATAGACAAATCACGTGTTAGTCTAACATTTTTTATAGAATAGAATCTATTTTGGCATGATTTATGATGCTCCAAAATCCTTGGTAAAGGCACATGGACGTGAGCTCAGTTGGTTCCTAATAATAAATCTTAGATTATCCTGTATAATTAAATAAGAGAGATTATGAACAATGACTTAAAGAGGCTAGACATGATACCAGGAACAAAGCCGTAACGTTTATGTAACTAGCCCAGTGGAAGCAGTTTAGTGAGTCAATAGAACTCTCCGTGATGCGACGTGTTTCTATGTTCAAATTCATTTTATTTAAATTTAACTAAAGGAAAACACGTGATTCATCTTATTATTGTTTATTTCGACTATTAAATATAAAGTATTTTCAATTAAATACTTATATTAGTATAAAATATGATTTATAAGCAAAATGGCTTCTATGTTTATTATAATTCAGTGGAAGACAAGTGTCATTTAGAGTCTAACTGCTAGCACTTCAGAGTTAGTCGTATTAGCTATGACAGTTTTGTAAGAGGTATTCTCAAATTTTGCATAATCTACAATGAATTTTATCAGAATAAACTCATAATAAAATGCGCCAAAAATTTATCGTTTTCTATTGATATTATTAACGTATTGATATGAAATTATTTCCAAGAACATGTAACATCGGAAGCTTCCTTTTTTCATTAGGAGTTCAACACCATTTCTTAATAATTGATCGAATGTTATAATTACACGAGTAGTTCATGTACATCAAGGTCATATTACGCCTATTTTTCTTTTAATTATCACGTTTTCATTCCGGGATATTTTGATATATTTACATTCAACGGCTAATGGAAACATGAGATTGTGTGTCCATTTAAAAATAAGTCTAATAAAAGATTTAAGACAAAGAAAGATTAGTATGTATGTGGACAATGCCTGTACACAACAGCTAAATCAAATTGATAGTAATTAAATTAATAAATTTATTTCATTTACATTTGTATTTGTGTTGACGAAGGCACTTTATTGAAGCCCAATTACTAAAAGTAAATAAATAAAAAACAGAAAAAGATTTTAGGTATTTAATAGTTTCTTTTTTGTTTTATTTTGTTTTGTTTATATTTTGGCTCATTTGTATTTTATAATTATTTATAAATTCACTTCTATTCTTTCAATTTTACTCGTCCATACTTCATTCATTATTCGATTTGTTGTAGTAATCTATCGGATCCCGCACGCGGCGGTTCCGAACGACTAACACACTTGCGTCATCAGTTAATAATTTTTTCATTTACTGATTCATTGGAACACCTGCACTCATTACTTGATATTTGAAACAAGAATATTAACATTGTTTTTTTATGCTAAATTCTATTCTTGTTTATGCAATCCTCGACTGTCTATAGAAAATAAATATATATGTATATATATATATATATATATATATATATATATATATATATATATAATTTGTCAATCTCCATAGTATCTACAATAGGATAAACAAGATTTCAAATATTTATCCTCTACCTAACATAGAGACAAATCACAAAGACAAGATCATCTTTCTAATTGGTCGTACTTACAATCAGACTGAGCTGTTTATATGAAATTTTTGAGAACAATTTTTTAATTATTTTCATCTTTTGTTTATTTTTTTTTTTAATTTCATAGATTCAGTCAGTAACCGGCGTACCCAGTAATAGAGGTTTTTAAACTTAGTACAGGAACTCTTGTTCATAATGAGAAGTAAATTAAATTAAAATGAATTAATAACTATAGTTACAAAAGAATAAATAATTTAAAACAATAAATAAATTAACTACAATTAAAAGTTTTACATTATGTTTTATAATTATTAATGAAAATACTTAAACTGTTAATAATTAAACGCCTGCATTAAAATAATATTCTTTTACATTTTAAAATGTTTTTAATTTTTAGGCGTTTTTCATTAAAGTTTTATTTTAGGCCAAATTATGTCCATTCGACAGCGGGAGTTTTTTTTAAACAGGTAAGTATAACATATTATTTCATAGTCCAGCGTTTCCCATTTGCCGGGCCGCGGCCGGTACCAGGCCATCAAAATGAAATACCGGGTCGCAAAAATTTAGTGACTAAATAGGCAATACCAAAGTATGTGGTATTAATAAAATCATTTTACTATTAATCAATGTGTATTATTTTACCTAATGAAACCAGCTTGGGTTTAAAAGTATTAAGTGGGTCTCGAAGGGACAGTGTGAAAATTACCAGGCCATGGCAGAACAATGTTTGGGAAACACTGTCCTAGTATAAATAATAATAATAATAATAAAACAAAAGTTGTGATAAAATAATTTATTTAATAATTTTTCTTTGTTGGGTTAGATTTTAAAATAAAATTATGACTAAATACATTAAATCAAAAGAAGCAATGAAATGAGATTTATAACATTTATACTATTTCTAATAATTTTGTACATTATTTGTACGCGATAGAAGAAAAAATTAATCTAAATAAAGAATGCATAGCAAATGCGTAATAACTAAAAATAATATAAAACTAGTTAAAATTATAGAGGAAAATGTACTGAACGTCGCGGTCAAAGGTCATTTTTATTTTACTACCGATGTGCAAAAAACCAACTATCCAACAAAACGTATGATAAGCTTAATAAGGAAACATCTCTAATAAATATAATGATAAACAATTATATTTTAAATAAATTTGTCAGTCATAGAACATATTATGAAAACAAAAAAATATTGTTAATGGTTTTAAATCTGAAGCTAAAATTGCTTAGTTAATAAAATTAAACATTGTTTACTTTCAACATGTGTTTTCTTTGATATTTACATGTCTTTTTTTTTAATTTATAGATACATTAAATGTCAAATATTTACGAAGTTCTACACATTGTGAATATTAAATTTATTAAAGAGATTTACTTCTAATTGATACTATCGATTGATATTTTAACAAGATAACGCCTTTAAAAATCCCGTTACCGATGAGAAACAATTGAATACAGCAGACATATTATTTTATATTTAAAGCAAATACTACGTTTCAATGGACATTGGCGTTTGTTCCATTTGCATTCCAATTAGCAAGCCAAACCACCTCCCTCATTACGCTCCAGTTCACGTCTCACATAATTGGCTTGTTTCTCGCTTAAGCCTAACTTCTTCACTTCCTGTTCAAATTGTGTTTTTCCGCCGACACCTACGAGATATCCGTTGAGTCGTGCTGCCAGGTGAGAGGTCTGCAGCTTCATGGAGTCAAGGCCGAGGTCAAGGCACAGATCCTTGTGGCCCTGAAGTCGGTATTTCTGGTGGTAACTGTACAATAAAGAATGTTTATTAATTTGTAATTGTTATATTGTTGTTATATTAACACTAGATATACCAGCTATTTAAATATACCTATTTCTACCAAAACCAAAAAAGTATATATTTGTTACAAATATATATAAAATAATATAAAGTTCATAAAACTAATTCTTCTGTTATAGATTAAAGAAGATCAGAAGAATTAAAGAAAATGTTACATGCACTAGGAATTGTAATTTGATCTTGCAAGACCAGTCATTTTGAGTCTCAAGGTCTGAAGAGAGGCCCAAGTATTAATTAATTATTATTTAAATTAATTATTATAATTTTCATTCTTATGTTTGATTTAATGTTGATTTTATTGAAAAAATAACTAATAATTTCTAGGTGTAAAACTGCAAAATATGTGACGTCACGCTAGTGACGTCACGCTAGTGACCTATCACAAATGTGACCAGCTGTGACAAGGAGGGGGGAGGGGGTCAAAAAATCATGAAATTCTTGTGACGTAATTTATGGATGGCCCCTAAGTACGAGTTTTGTTTTGTAACGAAAACCGTATCTTTAAACTATAAGTATGTACTATGTAGTATATCATGTTATTATAATCATCATCAGTACAGTTTAGGAATTTAATACGCGAAATAGCATATATGTCATTTAAAGAAATTAAAAGAAATACGATTATTTCTTTTGGCGAATTTTTGCTGTAATATAAAATTCATTAATCCATTCTAAATGACACTTACGTACATATGGTCTAATTCAAAAGCCATGTTTATTAAATTAAGTTGTCGCAAAATTATGCATGAATAAAACATTAAAATTTAGTACAATTAACATTCAATATGAATAATGATTCTGTCATATATTTTAATATTCATGACAAGCGACAAGCTACAAACGACCATGTAAAACTAATTTAAGCGAATATTCTGGATTTAACGAGTTAAACGTAATTTAAAACTAATTTTACGACTTATAATAGCGTTCATTTTGATTATTTTAATCCGGTAGTTTGAAAGCTGTGTAGTAATTGTAAACACAAAAATTGTAAACACCATATTTTAAATAAATATAATTTAAAAAAACTAAATTAGTTTAACATTTTTCAACATTTAAAACAACATTTATATTTTTTTTTAAATTACATTTTTCTTTATTATTTATTGAAGTTTATTACTAATACTATTTTTTGGCAATATATTTCATATTCGTGAAATATATTCTTATTAGTCAGTTCTTATCTCTATAGAATTATCTCAAATTTGAATGTTATGTTACATTATATAACACGATGGCCGTGACCGAATAAACATCTACGCATATTCAATGTCGTGTTTAAAATGGACCAGTTGATTGTTCTTATTACTTCCTTTATAACAAACGTTATTTAAAAAAACTGAAATCGACGAATACGTTTATATGAAATAATTGTTATACTAACTCTTCAGCAACATAGAAGGGTCCAGCAGGAGCAATTTCAGTTCTCAATTGCTCCTGGCATCTTTCTTGTGTCTCCCTGTAAGAAGCTTCGGCAGCACGTTTCTGCTCCTCATCATGGTATAGGATTAAGGATTGATACTGGAAAAGATAATTCGATATTTTTAACACTAGAACTACCAACCAGTCAATATGACCGGTTTCAAAAATTATTCGGAAGACTTTTATGTAAAACCTTACTCATTATTTTTTGAATATGTCATAAGTTTTTTAAAATATATGTATTCATTAATACCATATATTTAATACTTTGCAAGCACAAGTCATCCGGTCATTTTAACCGGTTAGTAAAAATAGGTCATATTGACGGGCTGGTAGCTCTAGTGTTAACCATACGTATGTACGTATAACCAAATACTCTAATAAATATATGGAATTACTAAAATTTCTCCCTTTAGAACGTTATTATGTAAACGTATCTAACAAAAGTTTAATAGTGCTAATCGCACTTTTGGAGGTCAAACCAAAAACCTGTTCATCGACTCGCTTTATGTAAATCCAAAAAGCCAACTAAATTATACGTTCTTGCACATACCCACCTACAAGCGTTAGATATTAAAACAACGTTTCTAAAGATCCGCTTCGCATTAACTTACAATGCAAATAATTAATCTTTTGTAGTACCAATTTAATAAAACACAATAGTAGGGTGTTAATAAAATAAAATCTTTTTATACCTAAGTAATACCTGACACCTGATTAATAAAATATTATAGTATTGTATTATGTTTGTGTTACTTGAGTTAAGTTGAGTTATGGCCTGACCTGTCTTTTTAGTTTAGTAGTAAGTCCATATTCGTGATTAGCCCAAAACATGTCCAAAAGTTCATCGTATGTCACCGTCTTCGGATCAAAGTCCAGCTCTATCACTTCAGTGTGGTCCCCACTGAAATTAAAAAAACAAACAAAACTTTTAAAAAAATTTAATGGAAATTCTATTCTATGTAACAGGTAGACCTTTTATTAAAACCATTAGGTTATGTAATCAGTATAAAAAATGTTTGTTTCAAGTCTGTTGTATATGTCTTGATACCAATAGTACAGGGCATCCAAGTTTGGGGTCAGGGAAATAAATGCCAACCTAAATTGGTAACAACACGGGTCGAGAGGTACTTAAATCGCATGCGGACGATATGAACCGATTTCGGATTATGGGAGCACATATTGCAGTTGACAAAGTGTGCGAAGTTCCATTTAAGTTCCAATAAAAATCGATCATAATACATTTAGCAGTGATATCCGATAGTATTCACCATATCAAATAACCAAACTAAAATAAACATGGCAGTAAAGCAGCAATGTAATGTAGTAAAACGTAACTAATATATATCACCTGTTAGTGCAAAATTATGAGATAAAATTTCTTATGGTAGGTTAGTCAAGAAAAGAATAACGGTGTAATAAATCACGCCACTGCGTTTGACCTCGATATTGTATTAAAAACGTCTGCTCCCATCACTAGACATAAGCACGTGTTTTAGATATTACATTATCGATATCGAAAATTTGGTGCGTGTCGATAAAATTTATTATTCAATATCCCTCTAATCGATAGTATAATTACTTATTGTTATAAAACAATTTACATTAAAATGTCATTAGGCATTATTTTATTATCTGTTCAGATAAACAAAATCGTTTCATTTTTTTCTATGTGTTTTTCCGAACACCCTATTTGGTAATACTGGAAGTATTTAGCAATAAAAAAAAAATATTTTCCAATTTAAAACAATATGGAGATAAACTATTTTTTTATTAGCGAAATTAATCATTTTATAACAGTCGAAAGTCTGATAAAAATTCAGTTTACTTCAGTATTTACATTTACGCCAGATACTACACGCACAATGCGTGAGCTAACAATGAAACTGAATGAAACAATGAATAATTCACCCGCGCATCATTCACCATACGCGTGACACGTGCGTATGTGGCCTAACCTCAAATTTATGTTTACAACTGCCACTGAAATTTGAATCGGAGTATTGATACCTACAAAATATAAATAAGCAATATGATATTATTATTATAGTGAGTAACAAAATTTATATCATTATACATAGCGTAACCTTGCACGTATATATGTTACGAGTATGATCATTCGCCTTGGCTTACGTAACCGTGCAATGCCATCAAGACAAATCTTCCTCAAACTATCATTGTATGAATACGCAATTCTTTACAATTAAACATTTTGTTCTAATTATTTGAACAAATTTGAGTAGACAACAGAGGTAATACTATATTTCAGTTTATAGAAGATTTTCTTCTAAAATGAATATCAACATGACACCCGAATGTTAAAAATAACCCGCGCCCCGCACGCGGTATTTAACGGCCAATAAAGCGAAATAAAAGATATTATTCGGCTTAGTGTCGCTTTTGTAAGAAATTTACATTATTTATTACAAAATTTTCTAAACGTTGGATTAAAATAGTCAAGATACTAGATCCTTTTAATTAAGTTTAAAATCTAACCAGTTAAATATTAACTACTTTTTTCTAGATAGGATTTATACTATAAGACCTAATTTAAACATCAAAGCTCAAAAAGTAGTAAGTGAAATATTGGATTGACTTGCGCCATCTACCGGTCACTGACAACTTCACTTAGTAAATGCCAACATCACATGTGTCTTTGTGATGAAAGAAATGCCCAAAAAAGAAAAGCGTCATAAATCTTGGCTAGTATTAACATTTAGTCATCGATTCACGGTCATTACATCATTACTGGTACGTTGACCGACGCGTATGTTCACGATTTTAGATATTATAGACGTATAACTTATATTTGTACTTTTTACATATAAATATTACATTATATCAATTCATAGGGCTTACTGTACCGTTTATGTAAGTAAATTTAATCCTAAGTCTCGGAAGCTTCACAGCTATTGTGATCGCGGCGAAACCTTTAATTTCGATCAAACCATGAATAATCTCAAGCACTGATATCTTATAGAAAAGAAAAGAAAGAAAATAATTTATAATTGCTAAAGCTCCTTTCCCCACTAATACATTTCTTTTCTATTTTTATTTTATTTTATTTATTTATTTAGATGTAAATACAAAAATAATAAACTAATAAAATCATTGATATAAATAAAGTAGAGCGAATCAAAATTTATAACTACATATATAACTTTTATTTATTATATATTGTTTCTGTTTCAACTTATTTCAAAATATCTAATCTTTGTATCTCATCTATTTTTTTACTTACTTTATAAACAAAAGAAGTCGCACAAATGTCGTTTGACATGTCGTCTTTAGTGTTTAACTCAACGGACAAACTGCTGTAATTGATACGACCAATTGTTAACTTTATTATTTATAATTATTTTTAATATATATTTTTGTTATATGCCAAGTCATTCATCAATTATCTCTATACATAATCTTTGACATTCAAAATGGAAAAATGCAAGTTCATTATCACACATTTTATTATTTGATAATATTCTATCACTTTTATTACTTAGTACAAATGTATATTATTATTTAACTTTGATAAACTGTGACGTTTTTTATAGACAATAATATGAAAGCATTGTTTATGTAAACAAATTTTGTGTAATAAATGTGGCCATCTCGTCATAATAAGAAATGTGGTTTATTTGTAGACAAATTTAAGAAATAGAGACGATCAATAAAAGAGTGAAAAGAAGATGCAATATCGCGTACTCTTTCACACACCATGTAGCTTATTAAAATACAATTCCTTTTCTAATCCAAGGTTTAATCAGAGAATAAAATCCGCCGGAATAAGAATTCATATAAACTGATTTAATCGGGCTTAGTAGCCAAAGTAAGCTTCTTTCGCAAAAGGAAATGGCAGCGATATATACACGGCTCAGGTCAAGGTGAAGGTGTTCCGATCAATAACTTACAACAGGAGAATTCTAAACCTATAAAGACAATAAATATTTTTTCTACGTAAATATGAGGTGTTATTTTTTATATTAGCCTAGCACAGGGGTCGGCAGACCGCGGCTCTTGCCATAGGATTATCTGGCTCTTCTTACAATACAATAGTATATAATAAAGTTCATGTTGCGGCTCTCTGAAGGCATGGAAAAATCTAAAAACTTAATATTCGGCTCATCTGGTTGATAAGTCTGCCGACCCCTGGCCTAGCATATAGCAATATCCTCATAATGTTTGTTCTCTCAAGTGTGGTAAATGAGCAGGGATAATTATTACCACAGAGAAACATTCGCAGGTAACAGTCTCTTCTACTATGCCGGCCTGAAGTCGTAAATATCAAAATGATTCTTATCGATAGAGTTTGACAGAACTCATATTCTGCGCTGTAATGAATTACGTAATTAAATTACGTTTAAATTGCTAAAATAATTGGGAAAAATAAATTGAAATATGAAAGACACCGTACCAAGTTAAGGTGTCCGCTGCTTTGTTTGTTTGGTTCTTTATTCCTTCACTTCTTCCGTCGGTTCCTGTTGGAACACTTGGACTTGTCCAAATACAATTGGGATTAATATATATAAAAAAAACTTAAAAAAGAATGTTATGCAAGCAGTCGCACCTGCTTATGGATTACACTCTGGCAGAATATGATAGAACGCGGCCACTTGACGTACTATTATAAAAAAGTTAGTAGGATATGACACATTTTTAGTAAAATAAAAGCGTAACGCTTTCGTGGTTAAGGTCCGCCAACTTGAGAATATTTAATTATTATTTTAGTTACCTCTATAAAATAGGGAGTAGTCATTTGAAGTAAAGTTGCGTAGTCATTTGACCCGACGCCATTTCTGAAGGTAGTTCAATTTACTCATCTGTCTAGTATTAATGATTACTTACGTGGCTCTATAATGTGGGTTTTTAGTTGTGCCACCCGAATATCCGACTCTGGTCCTGACGACGCCTGGTGTCGCTCCAAAGAGGGAATCGTTGGACCAGAAGCATCCCATGCCGAAGGTCGCCTTTTTCGTCGGGATATCTACATCATGAAGGAGTTGAGACTGAAATTGGAAAATTTAACTAAATTTTATTACTACGCCATTTATATTTTTTTAATGATTTTATTAGTGCATTATTAAAACATAATAAATTATTAATATTTTTAGAAATATAAAAACAGAAACTTAGAAAAAAAATAGTTTTCTACTCGCGATGAAATAGTAAATGGGTTAATTGCAGATTCCTAAGATCAGGTGAGTGTGACGTCACGCGCGTTCTAAATAATCAAAATAGTAAAAACTACAACTAGATTTGTACTAAAATTACTGCTAAGGCCTACTGTCCACAGAGACGTCTTTGTAACCCTTTACCTTAACTTACCCTACAACACTTTATATCTGTTTTATTTTTACCCATCATACAAATAATATGATTTAATATAGTGTTTCGAGATCAGCGTTGAAGTATGACAATAAAGGGTACAGCAAAGATGATTGTTGCCTGCAGATATGTATGGTGGTAGCGGTTGTCTCCACACTCTAGCTGAACACCAAGCAGAGTGTGGTCATGTCTGGTTGCCATAAAAAAAGTCTAGGAGATTGTGAAGAAGTTTATAAAAAAAACTGCAAACGCAAGTACACAATCGTGATTTTAAATCGCACGTTATTTGAAATGCGTAATTATTTAGTAAATAAATATTTGCGTGCGTAATGCTAATTAATTTGTAACCACACTGTTCGAATTAAAATTGTTACCTATAATAATAAAATTTGAATTTGTGGGGATTAATAAATTATTTAAATCAAAATAGAACTCGACTTTTAGTATACAGAGGTAACGTTTCATAATTACTTTTTTTAAATTTGTTTTATTCACATTATCTAGATAATAAGTTATATATAATAGAGAAGACTCCACCTCCAGTGCAGCTTTACATCAGGCCACTGGAGGTCACATGTCGTGTCCAACAATAAAAAAAATGTGTACATAACCCAATACACCATGAGAGTGCATGTATCAGACATAATTGTACGTCTATTAAGTAAATAAACAAATGAATTCGAATAAAACTTATATTTGTGTATAGTGATTCGCCGAATTGTCCCTTCGTTGCTTAATAACTCCGTTCCTGATATCTACCTCCATGCAATTGTCAGAAATAATAAAAATCTATTGCAAAATTATTAATTCGTCCCGTATCCTTGGAAGCAATACACAAACGTCCTATCACTGCGCCGGTCACCACAATGCGGGTGTTCCTCAATTGGTTCTAATGCCCACACAATAAGTTACAGGATAACACCAATTTGTTCTTTTATTGTTACGAGATGTCAAGGGCTATTGTCAGATTGATAAGTTGCTTCTTTGTTGAAATAATTATGCTTTAAAAGGGTCTTTATTGCAAAATAACGGTTATTTAATTGAAGCACTATTAATGGTATATGTCAAACCATTTTTAAAACTTCTTATTGTATTATATTGTTTGATATAATTTACTTTGGGAACGGTTAACAAATAATTCTTGAGAACACTATAACAATTAAGATAATTGATTTAAAAACAAAAGAATAATTATATATATTTTTTGTTAATATTAAGAATTAATTACCTGAAATAGGTTTTTACGTAATTACATATCATTTGTTAACGATCACAATGATGCGACAAGAATTTGTTTCGTACTCAATATTTTATTAAATATTAATAGGTTTTTAATTTGGCTTTAATAGAACTAGTCGACATTTTAAATATTACAAGAGTTAAATAAATAATAATACGCAAGTTGCTCTCAACAAGAAACTGTGTGAAAAATTCCGGCTTCGGTTTCACAACGAGATTGTCGCAGAAAGTTAATGATTATGTATGTTGCACATTGACATGCATTCTTATGTTGCATCAGGCTTGCTTACCTACTTTATTAATGTTTTATTACACCCCTTCGATCTAAATATTAAATATAATTAAATTCATAAATCGTAATTCGTGCATACGCTTACAGCGTCGTAACCCCAAACTAAAATATCCTTGTCTCATGAGAATTAGGACTAATACAACATAAACGTAATAATATAAATACTAGAGCTGAACTACACATTTTAATAACAATATCCTTTTTATTATATATTATTAAATGTTTTCGATCGAGAATTGAATCCATTGATGCGCTAACCAATGCACCACAGACATTAAGCCGAAAAAGAGTGTTTAAATTAGTTAAATGATAGCGAACAACCCAAGACAACATTCAGAGAATTAACAAAAACAATCAATATTTATAATCTAAATATTAGTATAAAATACTTACATTCACTGGTGGCTTCATATTGATGAAACGTTTTAAAAAATTCTGCATAAATTGTCTGCAAGCACAGCTCTTGTAGGTAATTATTTTTAGATGCCTCAACAACGACCTTAACTTTGAATCTTGTTCTATTTGACTTAATTATATTCGCGTAAATGAACTCGTGCGTGTTCTCGAGCGAGCCGTGACACAGCCGCCTGGCTCGGCTGTTCGGCGATCACTGCTGTTCCGTCGGACGTCACCCAAACATCACTGCTGTGTTAACTGCTGGAGCACTTTATTTAATGGGCATGAAGCGCTTGCGCGGATCTACACTAGAAGTAGCGTATATTCTAAAAAAAACTCTATAGAATATATATACACGTCTTAATTATAAACAAAAAGATATTTGATATTAAATATTAGAATTTATATTTCATATTAAATTTGAATTAATTTTAATATTATATAGTAGGTACATATATTTACAATTAAAATCATTATTACAATTTTACTGCATTTTCATTATTTGCATGGCTTGGTATAAATTAGGTACCTACATTTACAGAATTTATTCTTTGATAGGATGTAATGTAAAAAATGTAAATTTTAAATGATTTCAAGTGTTCTAGGAATTAAGTCCGCCATTTGCAATTTCAAAATTTCTGTGCAATTATTATTATTATTTTACGTAATACCCAAATACAAAGTTAATTACAAACGTGCGTTTGTTTACATTAATTTATGATTTGATATTTTTTAGATATAAAATCTTGTTATTATAAACGTTGTTTAGATAACTTTGAGATAGAAAAGACATGATCGAACAAAAGAACTTATTAAAATGACACCAAATATTTAAACAAAGATAGATACTAATTGACTTATGTAAAGA
>JAPWLS010002236.1:0-89570 GCA_028551675.1 Tineola bisselliella | reverse complement strand
CATTATCACATTAAAAATCTACATACTGGCCCCTCTTTACTCGCGTCTTTAATCAGGCAGAAATTTTGGATTCTTTCAGCTCGAAGTGTGATCAGAAAGATAACGCGAAGTTGTAATGTGTGTTTTAAATACAGACCTCGTAATACGGAACCGCTCATGGGGGAACCATATATAAGTCTGTTTATGTGTCTCACAACTAAAGCAATTCATATTGAATTGGTCTCAGATTTATCAAGTGAGTCGTTTATTTCCGCTTTGAAAAGGTTTCTATCTCGACGCGGACCCGTATCTGTCATTCACTCGGACGGTGGAACGAACTTCTTAGGCGCAAAAAATAACTTAAATGAACTTTACTCAGTAATCACCTCGAAGGAATATGACTCCAAATTAAATGATGTTTTATTAGAAGATCGTATTACTTTCAAAACAATGCCACCTCTTAGTCCGCATATGTCGGGCATATGGGAAGCGCAGATAAAATGTGTAAAAACACATTTAATAAAAGTTATCGGTGTTCAAGTATTAACCTATGAAGAGATGCTCACCGTGCTAACGCAGATTGAAGCTTTATTAAATAGTAGGCCTTTAACTGTACTCAGTTCGGACCCTACGGAACCTTCGGCACTCACTCCCGCGCATTTTTTACATAATGTAGTTTTATCTCATTTACCCGCTAAAGATGTCTCGTCATCCCCAATAGGTATGCTAGCTCGACGTGATTTACTTGACAAATTAGTTCAGTCCTATTGGGACAGATGGCGCAAAGAATATTTGTCTTCATTGCAATCAAGGGCGAAGTGGAATACTCCCAGCAAACCGATAACACTGGGAAGTGTTGTTCTCATAAGGGAGGATAACACCCCACCTTTAAGGTGGCCCTTGGGCACAGTAGCGGAGTTGCATTCCGGCCGCGACGGCATAGTTCGTGTAGTTACTGTGAAAACTGCATCGGGGTCTTATAAACGGCCAGTGGTACGCCTATGTCCACTGCCTACACAGTAATTCCTAATTCGAACATCCACCGCTTAATTTAGTAAATAAGTATAATAAATAGTAACACTTAAACGCATTTTACTCATAAACGCTTACTTTAAATTAGATTACTAGATTATACGTCTTTTTCTCATTTAGTTGAATCTCTTATGAGATTTCAACGGGGGGGAGGATGGTCGCGCCGTTTGTTGGGTTTGAATTCAAATAACACATACATACACATACCCACTTGCACCACTCACAAACTCGCACGCACGCATAAACTACCCTCTATCACCCCCTACTTTCCGCACCCTTTCCTGAAGCCTATCAGTCAGCTGAAGAGTTAGTTGGAAAACGAACACCGCAAGGCGATACACGCCGCCACCCTCGAAATAATACTCAAAACCGCGTAACCCGTCGTGTCGAAAGTGTTTGAAGATAGTGTAAACCAGCGCAATATACAGTCCACTTGAAAATCCGAGGAGACTGTCAGACCGCAAATATAACTCTTTGTAACGCAAATTATACTTTTTAATATTGATAGTAATTAAAACTAGATATTCCTATACAAAATTACTTGATGACAAAAACGATTATAATATCGATACGTGGGAAATAAATTTAGATTTTTGTATAAAAAGATGAAAAAGGCGACTTTAAAAATACGAAGAATAATATTGTTGAAATTAATATTAAAACGCAACGTCATCTCACAAATTTTCAGTATTTATGAAACATAATACGCCCACATGCTGATGGGTGATACCGATGCTGATGGAGTTTTTAAACGTGTGAGTAAAACACTTGAATAGGTAAAAGGCGTGGGTGCATTGCTGCATATATAGCTTATATAAGTGTGACGTCACACTTTACGTCATATTGCTAATTATTATTTAGTTGACATTCTTCGCTTTTTGTATACCTATTCTTGAAGAGTGGTAGGCAGACTGATGGCGGTTATCTAACGATGAATATCTTACTGATAAAAAAGCTTGGACATAACCAATGTCATTTTATGTTTACCCGTAAGTATACAATAGGATTACAATGCCCCTATACAGCAGCTATTCTTCTACATCATAGTAGATTTATAATATATTATTATGACATTAGTATGTAAGTGGACAATGTCAGTATACAGCAGCTAAATCAAATTAATATTAAATTTATTTCATTTATATGTGTATTTGTAATGACGAGTAAAAGCGATCTATTGGAGCCCAATTACTAAAAGTAAATAAATAAAATAAAATAGCTCAGTATGTCGTCGTAAGGTAGTAAGTAGTACCACCTAATGACCTGAAAGTGTTTGAGTTTTGAGATCAAATTGGAAGTAATCCTATCAATCTGGGTGGAGCATGCTTATCTTATCAAGTCGGTATATTACAGGTAATATGATAACTTTAATAATACAATATAAATACATATATAATAACCGTAGAATATATCTATTTATTATTTGAAAAATTAGACTTTCAAATGCTAATTTTTATTCATACAAAATTAATGAAAGTTACTACCTCGTCAATTTCATTGTATTTTTGTTGTACAATTTATTGGTAACAGAGAAAATGTTTTACCGTAAAAAGTTGCTTTGAATATGAGCTCGAGAAAGGCAACGAATTGAACAATAAATTTCATACAAAATTAACTCTTATAGCTGAAGCAATAAGGAAATGCTCGAAGCGTTTGGTTGCCGTATCTTTTTTCTTATGTCATAAACACCGATACATATTTTTGTTATGTAGATTCTTAAAAGAATACCTTTTATAATAACTTTCGTTGTAAATACAAAAAACCTAGCAATATATTATTATTTTAATGGCAAATTAAGTTGCCGGAGATGTTTTATCTCTTTATTCTACCAGGACGTGGAGAAAACAAACATAAATAGACCTAAAACAAATATATATTATTAATAATATACCAACAAATGTTTATTATGCTGTAAAACGAACAAGGGACATATGATAAAACATGAATAATACAAATTAAATAAAACTCATTATTGAAGGAATAGAAAAGAAAAAAGAACACGTCTGTTGTCCTATATTAAGAAACATATTATAATAGGAACGGAAGGGAAAACAATATGTCCTATTTGAAGGAACAGCCGCGAGGATAATGAAAGTTTAAATAGTTTTTTCCGGCTTCTTGTAAACCCAAGCCACATAAAAGCTATCGACGTACTTTTACAGCCATTGACATATACCATTATTTATATTTATGAATATAGGAATGAGTGAAAAATAGCATCACTGTGATTTTTCATTAATAACAGTGTTATAAAATCACGTCGCTCGGTGACTTCAAGCACAATTTTTTTTTTTAATATTTTAAACTAGCTTTTACTCCCCGGCTTCGCTTAAGTCATTAAATAAGTATCAGAGATCATACTAACTATAGTCAATTGGAAACTATTTTTGAAAAGAAAAATCGACTTTTCGCTTTAAATTTTTATTAGGACTGCTTGACATTGACAGTCGTATTTTTATAGAACTTAATATAATTTATAAAAATCAAAAGGAGGTTGCGATCGCCAACAACTATAGTAAAAAATAATTTCTTTTTTAATAAAAAGTATCCTATGTTACTTCTAGTAAATATGTGTATAAAGTTTCATGATGATCGGTTAAGTAGTTATTGTGTGAAAACGTAACAAACAAACTCACTTTCACATTTATATTAGTAAGGGATTAATGACTGAAGAAGTCAAGTCTGTAGTTCTGTGATGTTTCCAATTAGAATAAAATAAACAACTATTACTAACGTAAATAAGAAAGGAAATGTTTAATTTGTGTGTCATTGACCCTAAGCCCTTTATCCAATTTGTATTTACGTCAACATAAGTCGTACCTCTGATAGCATTCGTTAATCTTTCAACGTGCAAGACAAACAATTGTTACGGCT
This sequence comes from Tineola bisselliella, assembly GCA_028551675.1. Classification (NCBI taxonomy): domain Eukaryota; kingdom Metazoa; phylum Arthropoda; class Insecta; order Lepidoptera; family Tineidae; genus Tineola; species Tineola bisselliella. The sequence goes on along the minus strand of JAPWLS010002236.1, from coordinate 85,685 downwards.
CCGCACATAAATTACAAGAACTGTCAAACGTAAGATGCCAGTAATAAATATCTATTCGGATAATCCTTGAGGAGATCCTGGTTGAAGGAAAACTTTACCTTATTTGTAGTAGCTGTAAAACCTATGTGTTGTTAACGAGAAAATAAATTCAAACATTAATGTATTCGTAAATTATAGTTTAAATATTCTCTGTATTGAATTTGTTGTAGTTCCACTATTCGTTCATTGATGGCGTTGATTAAAATGTAACACACATCCAAAATTTCGACAAATTTAGCACATAGGTATGTTCAGATTATAATGAACACCAGGGATTTTCTTTTTACATTCACCCAAACTATAAATATAAAAATAGGTATGTTTAATTATAGAAACTCGAATTTATTTTCGGTGACATTGCATTGATACTCAACCTTTGGTTAAATAAATCCTTATTCGAATAAATGGCTATTTATAGCTGAGATATCTCATAATTTACTGAGCTTTGTGGATTTCCGTCACTTTCTCGTGAAAGAGGGTCATTGACCCTTTCCAAAATGATCTTAACTTAGAGTATTTATATGTTTATCCTTATTCTTAAACCTATGATTTGGAACCCTATGTACTTGTTTTAAGCATTAATTTCTTCATACATGCCCCTATCGCAAATTCAACTATTAAATATTAAATGTTCTGAACATTAGATAGAGCAGCGGTTCTCAAACTTTTTTGAAAATAATTATAAAAAACTGATTTATATGTATTTATGAATGATCATATTGCAACGTAATATTACGTAATATTTAGATGTAACCTTATAATCTCCCTTTGGTCGGTATTTTTTACAGTATTTTAGCCCTAGGGTTCCGCGGAACACACTTTGAGAATGGCTGAGATAGAGAATGCTACTCAATATTAAGATTGTTTAGTTTTTAATAAATAAATAAATAGCTAGAAAAAATTAACGTCTCAATCAATTCTTATTTGCATTAAACATATTTTAAAATATAAATTAGAGATAAAAACAATTGACACACGCGTGTATTTTTTTTCGTTGTGTTGTGTTTTTGTTTAATTCCTTTTTTAAAATAGTATATTTATTGCCATTTATGTACTCCAATACAATGTCAAATTTAAAAAAGTAAAAGATAAGGCCTGAGTGGTAAAAATAGCCACGAGAAATTGTACACAGCACGTGTTGTTCCAATGCACACAAAAACTTTTTTAAATCTGGAATTTGAGTAAACAAAAATATCACTAAAGTTTGTACATATGTTACATATTGTAACTATTTTATTAAAACTCTTTGAATGATTTGCAATATATAGTTTAAATTTGAAAATATAGTTGGAACTATTGTACCTACTAAAGTTTAACTGAACTGGACTTTGAAGTTAAGCTGGAAAGAGCTATGTATAAGTGTTACCACAAGAAAAATCTATGGTAATATTCCCTTCATATCTCTCTAAGTTAATCTGAAAATATGACTAGTGAATTCACGGGTGTTAAAAGGACGTTTTTTCTAATAACAAATTACAGTTAATACTGTATTATGGTTCGTTTTATAATACCTCTGTCTAAACTTTTGTTATTACATAATATTATTATATGAAACCACCCCTGTGTCTGTGTTTTATTACGTCACCCCTTTGTTGACGTAATGTGATGGATTGCCAATTTTGACCCACGGTTTGCTCCTTGCCTACGACAATATCATGAAATATACATTTATGACTTTGTAATGTAAATGTATATACTCTCAGAATATATATGTATGTGTATGTATATTTATTACAAAAAAAAACAAGTGAGTAAAAGGAAGTCTTTCAAAATTTTCATTCACTAGTGTTTTCAATATAAATAAAAGTTTTAATAATAATTTATTTTAAATAATTAAATTAATAAAGTTCTAAAGTTTTCAAATCATCTAATAAAAAATAAACACAATAATAAGCAACCAAAAAATATTTTAATTATAATATATTATTGTTCATGCAACAATTAATTTTTATTTATTCAAAACATCGAATTATACTAATAGAAAGGCAAGTCCAAGAAAATCATTTTAAATTTGTTATAATAAAACAAAATAATTCCACACAACGAAAATTAATTAATGTTTATATTAGCAATACATAATCTTTAAGATACTTGCTTGTGCACGACTTGATCGTGTATAGAATTAATTCTGTATCGATATATTGGGAACAATATTTCTTAAATTGAAAATACTTATTTAAAAACAACTTAGGTTTTTGACATTTGCCCTGCCAGTGTCTTTCTTGTCTTTCCTTTTCTTTTAAAGCCCACAATTTTCCTTTATAATCCGCTTTATTATGACACATCGGAGCCTTCAAGTATACATACAGTACTCTAACCCTGAACTAGCATACTGAGCTATAGAAAACAGGACGACGACAACACAAGCATACTACACTCAGACCAAGAAACAATTATGTTTTTTAAAATACTAATATCAGGTAGACGTGTTAGCTATTGTGCTACAGATGTCTTATCGTATTGAGTTAGTAACCTGAAAAAAGTTGTTTGTGAATAGCCTAGAACAGTGGTTCAGGAACCAGGTTTTGAAGTTAGTAGTAACCTTTTTATAGTGAAGATTTCAAATCGTCTCTATTTTGAAAAAAATCCTATCATGCCATGGACCACCAAATGTTTCATGGTGATGTATGATACAATAAATGTAAATATAAACAAAACACACAGAACATTGTTTCAAATTATAATTATTAATGGAATTATGTTGTATATCTTTAATCGTATATCTTTAACGAAAGTGTTACATCATTGCAGAAGAAATTATAAACTATAAGTATAGTACTATAATAGTTACGTAAATAAATTTAAGATAGCTTCACGGACCACTGGTTAGGAACTACTGGCCTAGAAGAATAATACAGTTATTATACTGTAAGTAATTAAAAACAATTAAAGTTAATAAAAAAAGCCCAAAATACGATCACTCAAAAATATTATGAAAAAGGTATTAACACGTAAAAGCAAAAAATGTAGGCGGACATATATAAACGAGTGTCTCTAATTTCTTGTTTAAAATTCCAATGTAATCACCCTCTACGTCATAACATGTAAAGTCATTATAAAACTCCATCTAAGAAAACGTGAGTAAAATCAGCACATTAACTTGATATTGAAACATGAAAGTGTTGAGATGGGAAAACTTGTATTGCCACCTACGAGCTCGTTGCCACTTTGTCGGGAAAGCCTGGAACTGTTTCAACTTAGATTACCTACACGAGTCTAATGCTTATGACATTTTATAAAACAGCCCAACGGGTGTAATCAGGTTTTTTCATTATTTTTATACAGTATTTTAGCGACTCAACAATTCAATAACATACATAGACCGTAGACTAGACACTATTGGTAATAAATAAATACATATGTAGCGGCTACGACTTCGTTACAGTAAGCAACTAGTGAGCGACAACTTTAGTAAGAAACTATAAAACACAAAATCCAAGCTGGTGACGTGAGCATTGGTCGAGGTCTGTGATTTGCGACCACGTGTGCCCAGGCAATGTCGTGGCTATTGTCCGGCAGTGAAACTTTGAATTAGGGTATACTAAAAAACTAGAACAACTCAAAACAAATGTCTAGTATATTTTGTATAAATTGTATCAATTGTGTTACCTTCTTTTGTTTTTGTACTCATCTATGATGATATTCTACAAAAGATAACAACTTAAACACGTTAGCTAAATGAATAGAAATGCGTTAATAATACATACATTTAATGAAGGTTATTGAAAAATAAATATATTATAAGTTAATAATTTAACTCTCGTTAATTACAAGCGAGATAGCTTCGAATCAATTTGCAACTCACGTCGTATTAGAATAATCAAAATAGAGTAAAAAGTAAGCTGCATAAAAACCAATTTATTTAAAACATGATTCCATAAAGGCGACAAAACAAAAGCTGTTCAAAATTATCTTCTTTTATTAATGGGTTCAGATATCTATTAAAGACAATTTTGCCAATGTTGTATTTCAGCCCAATAAGAAATTACTTACAAAAATTTTATTCACACGAAAATTATTAAATGACTAAAATAACCTTTGACAAAATGACGCGTGTAACACCTTTCAAGTGCTCTCAGATAAAGTGGCGTGCTTTGTGTTTTGAAAAGCGTGCAATGTTAAAGCTAACACGTTGTGACTACCTTAAGCTTCAAACGTGGCTGTTGAGGCAACAAACTTTTTAAAATTTATATTGTGACATATAATTTTATTTGCATAAATAGTCTGGCAAATGAAATGCGTCTTTGCAAAAGAGAGGCAAGTATCGATTTCTATATATAAAAAAACGACTTGTTGAAATCAAACAAAGCTATATCGTTTAATTCTCTAATTTCTGATGTAAATCACTTTTCACGTATCCATTGTAAACAAAAGTTTCATTGTAATTTTAATTGGTTCTGACGTCATTGTAAAAAACATAGGGGAACAATTATACAAAGATAAAATATGATCGCGGATTGTGCGAGGCTTTGTTTGTAGTCTCTATATGCGGGTTACCAGTCAAGTTTCATTTGTGTTTATTACTCGAGAGAACTGAAATAAAAATCAGTCATAAACTATATTTTATAAATGTTAATCTCTACTAATATTATAAATGTGAATGTAAGTTTGTTTATTACGTTTTCACGCAACAACTACTTAACCGATCATCATGAAACTTTGTACACATATTTTTGGAGGTACTACAAGTAACATAGGATACTTTTTATTAAAAAAAAAAACAAACTATTTTTTACTATAGTTTCCAATTGACTATAGTAAAATATTGAGTATAGTTCTATTGAAATGATATCTGATACTTATTTAATGACTTAAACGCGAGCGAAGCCACGGGTAAAAGCTAGTATTCCATAAATATAAATAAATTGTGTATATACGTAGGAATGAGGTTAGTACATGTGAAAATGTTTAAGGCAGTAGGTATAGAAAAGTTCGTAATGAATCCAATCTATTGGGAAATTGTTTCTCTATTTCTTCCTACTTTAATCCTTACAACACTTGCTTCAAACTACACATAGTTTGCAAATAAATTCTTCTATAGTCAAGATAAATTACTTCGTTGGAATTTTACTTATTTAGTTCTTTTGTGGACGTCCGATATGTGACCGCGTTTTTTATACAAAACAGGAGATAAATAACAATTATACATTATAGTAGATTTATACCATATACTGATATTCTCCCATTAAATAACACAAAACCATCAAATTCAAATTAATTTATTTGCCATAAATATAGTTACAAGTTAGTAACATAGGTCTTAAAGTAATGTTAGATACTACTAACAAAGTATATATAGTAACGCCCCGCTTTACGTGAGGGATACGTTCCGGAAAAAATCGCGTTAACTGAAATTCCCGCGACCATAGAGAAGTTGATGACTACATTATGTTTATACGCACTCGCGTAATTTAATAATAAATTTGAATTTCGCGTTATAGTGAAACCAAACATAACGGGGTCGCGTAAAGCGGGGTATTACTGTAAAGCCACGAATCCTTAGAAATTGTATCATTGGACCTTGGACAACTTTAACAAGGCGTGATGGTTATGATGATGTTTTTTTTAAAATTTTATTTTAAACATAATCATTTATATAACCTTACAGTTAACTTCAATACACCATGCAAGGAGTCAATTTTATATAATACGCAGTAATAACAATAAAATGTCTAAAAAATTATGCCACACCAGTCAATACCAAAAATTATATAACTAAAGAAACGATTGAGATTGAGATACGGGCAATTTGGCATACATACCGCTGTATATATTGTTATATATATATGATAAGAAAACCTAAAATGAACTCTGTCTTAAAGATGTCATAAACAGTGACATGAAAAGGGGAAAAAATTTTGATAGAACATTTCATAATTCATTATTAATGCAAGAAGGGAGGTTTTCTTAACCAAGATTACACATGTTCTAGAGATTTCCACTTTATATGATAATAGGTAACGTGATATACTGTTTTTTTTTTTAAATTAATGGAATTAGTACACTTTAAGACTGGTTTATGTAAACACATTTGACCATACAAAACCCGCAGTGTACGACGTTTGATTTTCAAATCTTGATTTTTACTTCAAAAAAGTAATCTTTGAGTGAGTGAGATATTTTTTTTTTTCAATTTTCAAGATTTAATCCCTACGTTGTCTCAACAAAATTTTTATTAAAATTATTATTGTGTGGTGTAAAATACTGGCTAACGGACAGTATGCAGGAATGGAAAAGATACTTACTTACGGTTGGCCCGGCTTTCCCACTTTTTCTCTGTCGTTACCGGAGTGAATTAAGGTCCTGTGGGCTTATCACGAATTTTAGTCTGGCTTTCGAACCGAGTTCGCTTCAAGCGATTTGCATAGAAATTTGAGCAGCGCCACCGCGTGCGGATTTGGAACTACAATATTTTAGATACTTTTTGTTAATTTTCGAACGTCTCGGTCTTTCGTTCATTTGATAGATTGCTGGAGCTCGTTAGTCGTTAGTAAAAATTTATGATCCCGATTGCTAACGGATCCGTTTTACTTGTGACGGCTCGATTCGAAAGCCAGACTAAATTCGTGATAAGCCCACTGTACTATGATGAGTTGATTCCTCCCTTGCTTATAGCAGTGAAACCAAGTTTACAATTATGATGCACAAATTTTTGTACATAAATTTGACTGTATTATTATTTCGTAATGTAACAGTGATTTTGTGTTGTTAGATAAGAAAGTACTTGACAACTTTGAGCTATTATCAGACGCTTCTGAGTAAAGTTGCACGATAACATATTGTTCATTTCATAACTTAGAAGGTTGTTTTAGAAGTTGTGTCTTATATAATAATGCGTCCATATAATAAATTATATTAACAAAGCAGTTTTTTATGCTCAAAGAGAGAATTTACAGAGATGATCTATTTTCATAATATAGATTAAACAGTATAGGTATTCCAATCTCGCAGCCTTTGTTCAATTTCGATATTTACGGGACTAGGAATTTTCAATCCCGCGGGATCCCGGTATTTGCCGAAAAAAGCAAAAATCTAAATGAAACTGAATGTTGACAGAAGTTTTTATGACGTTAATTACGACGCGAGAGGTCGTGTACATGCTTCTTTCCAATCCCGCAAATAACGCACCCGTAATCCCGCAGCACGCAGGATTACGGGATTGGAAGCCCTAAAACAGTAATGGACTTGCGTGGATAACCATTCATAATGTCGCCCAAATAGCAGCATCCAGTTACGTCTTAATAGCTGAACTTGATCGATTATAATTGATTGTCATTTAGTAATAATCGATTACTTGATTTAAGTAGTCCTTTTAAAAGCATTTGTTATTAAATTGTTGATGGTTTTAAACACATAAATAATTTCCATAATTGCGTTACAAACAAAACATTTTTTTTAATACCAACGACCGAACATCGGATAACAAATTGCACTAATTATTTAAACATTTATATTGTAATAATATGATATATAACTTGTATTTCAATGATATCGGACGTCGATTATTGTTAGAAAATGAAATTTTTAATAATGTTAATGTTTATAATTTTAATGTTATTTTCGTTCGTGTTTTCTTCTAAAGAGGAAGAAGAGATTGGGAAGAAGAGTTGCTCAATTTGGTGTTGGATTCAAAAGATAGCATTGTTTGTCATACAACAACTCCTTAATGGTAATTAGGTGAATAAACTTAATAAATTCAAGGTAGACATTTTTATAGGTAGGTAGGGTAGGTAGCTTGCTTAATATATAACAAAAGCTGTAACGTAATTATCACATATATGTACCTTAATAAAATAATATATAAATTAGATATAATAATTGTGTTTATATAAACATAATTATGTTTTTTTTTTCTCCCCCCTCTTCCTTACATCTATTTGGTTCTTGTTTTTTTTAAATGTATTTTTGTAATTTTATTAGAAGTGTAGTAACTATCCCTTTATCACCTTGAGCATGCCGTCCTATCCTATAATTAAAATTTCATTTAGTTTATATAATAGTAGTCCTTTTTATAATATGTAGTTCTAATGTAATTTCGTAGGTAGGCTTTATAAATAAATAAATAAATAAAAACGTATTTATTCCATTCGATTTGTGTCATTTACTTTAAGATCGATTTCACGTTCAATTAACAATATATGTGGTTACACAAACTGTTCAGGTCACTCTTAACACGACGATATTAAGTTGATTATTGTATATGAAATTTATGTGTAACTGAATCTTTTGTGTAACACCTACGTTTGCTTCTGAAAGGTCGCAGGTTAATAATGAAATATATCGATGTATTGCATAACATTTCATACTCTATATTATTATTTTAGCTTTTAATATAACATATTTTTATTACAATTATGGTTAATCACAATGTTTTTTTTTTAAATTTCATTATGTAAAAAAAATTAAATATAAGTGTAAAAAAATATATTAGCTAACTAACTATTTATGTTTTATAAATCTTTTATTATATATAAATTCGTTTTATTAAAAAATAAAGCATAAAATATTATTGTTCTTTGAAGTTGTACTAAAAATATGAGAAATTATGGATATCGTACAGTGTGGCACGACTGAACTAACAATGACACGCGCGTTATTCATCTAAACCGCCTAGTTATTCAAGTATGAGACAGACAATCTATTCGTTATCTCTTTCTATCGTGTCTAATACAATGTTTTAGTAGAGCTACCAACTCTTGTATCTATGTTAGATTAGGGTGGCCATACACTTTGTAACTATGGAACGTATATTTGTTGTATAATTATAATCTTTTATTTATTATATGTCTTCTAATGTATTGTCGAGTCACAAATTTTAAGAATATACAAGCATGTAAAATTATGCGGTATATAATATCTCATACAATCCTACGAGATAATGTAAGTGAAGAGCCTCAAGGACTTTTGGCGTTTACGCCTAAAGTATTTAATTAATTAAAATAAATTAAGAAGGTCTAAACCAAGTGGACGGTAAAGGTTAATCCCAATTCAACCTTTATTATTTGACCCTCATTAAACAAAAATTTGTTAAAATGATCTCTCTTGCTTTTTTAATTTAGAATAAATTTTTCTTCTTTTGTTTCTTTTTTAAATATTTATAAGTTTAAAAACTCCATCGTAACTAAACCTTTATTAGCCTCTGTTAATTTTCTTATATTTTCTTTGATTTAAATTGTCAATTTCGCCTTGAATCGTGGTTTCTATTAATTGCATTTTTACATTCTATCTTTACATCGGTATTCCCCCAAATTTCAATATACAATACAAGGAGGAGGTCAAATAATTACGTCCAAATGGTGCTTGTAAAAAGGGACTTTATCAAATTAATCTCCCTCTTTGTGTGAGTCGTGTTTTACATTCAACTTGGCCATTCAAATATTAGTTCTTAATTTTTCTTTTCCTTATAATTGTAGATGAAAGTTGCATAATTGAAGTAGACAGAAAATTGCTTTTTTATTTGATGTTAACGTTGTATTAGCGTCAACACTTGACAGATATTTTTCATTTGTTGCCGTCTTCTTGGGACGTTCGCTTGTCCGACTTTGACGTGAAGCTCTAGTAAAAACCATTAATTAGTGTATTTTACAATTAAGTTCGAAGTCGTTAAAGTATGTAGTAGTCGTCCACAAACAATAAATTATTGTAGTAATTTGTTAAGCTAGTAAACGAGGCATGTCTTATTGGTAGTCATATTTATAATTAAAATCGTGACTTCCAAGTAAAAATACAGCACCAAATGATGTTTAAAACGCTCACGGGTGTTACGCTTAAAAGTGGTAGTACCATATGATGGTATATTGGGTTAATAACCGTTGTCAGTGCGTCTCTATAAATACACCACACTAGATTGTTATCAGCCACATACTCAGCTATACAGTAATACCCCGCTTTACGCGACCCCGTTATGCGCGGTTTCACTATAACGCGATATTCAAATTTATTATTAAATTACGCGAAAGAGTGCGTATAAACATAATGTAGTCATCAACTTTTCTATGGTCGCGGGAATTTCAGTTAACGCGATTTTTTCCGGAACGTATCCCTCGCGTAAAGTGGGGCATTAGTGTATGTGCAATGGGTAAGCGAACAAATATAAGTTTATGAATAAAATGATTTGTTAAAACTAATTATAGTTCCCGTCGAATAACTTGAAAAATGCGCAGAAGTCGAATTTTAGATATCTTTGGTGTAATGAGGTGCGTGCAAGGGAAATATCAAGCGTTTTATTGGTTGATCGTCTTCGCTCTCTTTCTAGCCCGTGGAACACTCTATCTTACGTCTTGCTCACGCTCACGTTCCGTTTTCACTTACATTAATTGTTATTGGTCTTAGATTTTCTGAACGACAGTGCATTGCGCAAACTATTACTTGAATTTAAAAAAATGTTTTATTTAATATATCAAATATTCAATTACGAATTTTCGAGCTAGAATCGAACCCAAGCATTGCATTACAGATTGCCGCTAAAAAGACCGTCAAAAATCGCAATAATGACATTTGTTTTAAAACACAATGCCTTATTCATCGCTACTAGATTATTATCATATTATTTGCTAAAATCGGTTGAATAAATGAATAAATAAATAAATAAACATTATTATTTGAAAGCAGAATAAATATTATAATAATGTTCCATTTTGTTTGTTTGTAGTGAATAATTTATTATTTGTGTTATTGAAATTTCTTATTAAAGCCCCATTCGCCTTATTTTGACATTATTTAATTTTACTGAGGAAATAAACAAGTGAAATCCCCAAAGAATTAGAAGTTTGTCAGCCACTTTTCTTAATAACAAAAGAAAGTTATTGAATGTAAATTAGTTTTTAACTTTTCAATTTTGACTTACGTAATAATGTAATAATTATTTAATTAGTTTTATTCATATTACACGTTAGATGAATATCTTACTGATAAAAAAGCTTGGACATAACCAATGTCATTTTATGTTTACCCTTAGGCATATAATAGGATGACAATGCCCCTATACAGCAGCTATTCTTCTACATCATAGTAGATTTATAATATATTATTGTGACATTAGTATGTAAGTGGACAATGTCAGTATACAGCAGCTAAATCGAATTGATAATTATTAAATTAATAAATTTATTTCATTTATATTTGTATATGTATTGACGAGAAAAAGCGCTCTATTGGAGCCCATTTACTGAAAGTAAATAAATAAATAAAAATAATAATTTAAGTTTAATAATAACTGCTACTATAAAGAGAACATTCACTATCATTACACCAGCTTAATGAAACTAGCAGTCCGGTCAATTTAGGCATTCGAAGGTGCATAAAATCCCAAATCTAAATAATTTTTTTAAGTTCCCCATCATTCCCGCGTATAGAAAAAATGTTACTCGAGGTCAAAAGTCAAAGAAATGAGTTTTCGCGATTTTCAACAAAACGGTAAGTTTTATCACGAAAGTACCCCAGACAAAAATTGTAGATCATAAAATTATCTATAATAAAAGTATCAATAATTTTATTTATTATATTTTATATATTTTGAACAATTTTACTGATTTTCAGCTTGTTGGGATTTTATGCACCTTCTCCCTCATTTTTTGGTCTATTTTGACCGGACTATAGAGACCAGGTTGACAATAACTTCTTCTCATTGACGTGTCTAATCTATAGTTTATACCTTTTGTCAATACAATCTAACTTTAGAGCTCTGGATTCTTGAAAGCGTCATATTTGTATAAATTGATCTATAGTATGAAGTGGTGAAGGTATAGTATGTAGTTTAATTTTTGTTTACAGCAGCAATTTTGGACTGTGTATTTTGTTAATGGGATCGACATAGTCCACAAATAAGTCCCAAATAATAAAACTAATTTTTTAAAGCTTTAATTACAACAGCATGGTTATTCTCGAAAGAAAAAAAGTAGTAGCAACTCAACGCCTCCATTTTTCTTAGGAAGTCATTATTTTACTCCGTAAAAGACTAATTACAAATTGTCTTAGGTCTTTTATACATTTACAAATCTATATTTATTTCTATTATAGTTATTCTACCAAAATACGATTGACAATTATTACGTCGGTTATTGATATAGCAAAATAGCATAGAACAGTGTTATAAACAACCGCGAAGGAATTGACAATCGCGATGGATCAATCTTCTTAACTATTGAAGTCGCGGTAAGATAATTAAGTTAACAATTGACAGTTAAAATAAATAAAAATGTCATATACGGTATAATATAATATTTTCTATGTGTAACAAGCCTATTACGAAAGCTATTTTGTAACTCCTGACGCCAAGATATCATTGAAAAGTTATGAATGGACTGAAAAAGACACCTCCTGAACAGCATCGCGTGACTCGAGCAAGCCTTTTAACTTTTAGCTTGATTAGCTTAATGTATAAAAGTAGATAACTATAATACTAATATAATATGTTTAGAGATATTGAAAGAAGTATGTTTTCAAATTGAATATTATACATATTTGGAATCTGTATGAAATGTAGGTGTTTCTAAAATAATGTCATATATTTTACTTTGTACCATGACTGATCAAATATCACATTACATATTTTGTGGTTAAAAATTTGCATATATCTTAGTTTTTAATTTTTATACTGCCAATAATTACTGATAAAGACCATTTTAATTAGATAGATTAATGTTTGTTTAAAAAAAAACAATGAAAAATAAAATAATAACAGTAAAAAAATAATTTTGAAAAATCATATCTCTAAAACTTCTTAACCTAGAACAATAAAGTTTAGTATTTCGGATACATGATAACCTCCTCTATAACCAACATTCCATTGGGTCCTTCCTTACGGAACATCCTGTATAATTCAAACTTAAGTCTCACCTTATATAGTACCTATGTTTGTCACAATATTTTTTGCGTTCATTGTACACTGACCAGTTTTATAAATTAATATTTAATTTAATTCGTAATCGTAATTTATATGTTTAAGAAGGTAAAATACAAGTTTTAAATGAAATCCCCTTTGTTATATTTGCAAGGGAAATGTTCAAACAAAAGATAATTTAATTAGCTTAGAACATTTCCAACAACTTTTCAACTCTGACGATTATGTTAAATTTTCGCATTTACATTACGCAACTATGAAGTTGCCCATGACTTATAAACAGAAGAAAGAGTACTGAAAAAGCAAGTAGGCGATTACTATCATCATAAATACATACAATGTCTTGATCTCAACAAACATTCAACGAGTTTCTTGTGGTATTCTTCTCGTCATTTGCCTTTCTGAAATCTCGTAGATTCTGACTATGAGCAAGAGCCTGAAGGGCCTATGCGGAATAAAGGTTTTTGATTTAATATAGACCGGATATGGAACCCGGAATCTGCGGAATCCACAGAGGTCGTCAATATAATTCATATAAGTCATTTTTGCACTATTCTTATATCTATAACCCAAACAAAAGAAATTAAGTTAAATCGCCTTCCAGACTATGCGGGTAGTTTTTTTTCCGTATCCGCGCGAACAGTTAATCACTTCGAAGGATAATGCTTACAGTTAGCGGTAATCCTGGACCGTATCAGCCGTTTAAGACCGGTATACCAAGCGTAATTTATCTCGGATTTACTTAACTTTCTTTCCGTTTGTTTATACGTACGTACTATAACAACCTACGTATATGTACCTATACATACTTTTTATAACATTTAGTGTAACTTAGGAAAGGTTTTAGTATTCTCAAATTCTATTAATAGGATTTTTTCTGCTTCAAAATACAATTCCTTGTCATATAAAAAATAATAATTACATTTTCTCATTGGTTTCTAAGGTACTCAATACAACAACGAAGAATCTGCACAAACAAACTATGCACAATAACAACTTTAAATCGCTCTAGTGTACAGAGGCGGCTCGTCCTAAAGAGCGCTGGTGCAGTGCACTCCCACGAAAATTACAGAAGTAATCTATATTTCTTCATAATACATACTATCCTTACATTACATTCATTCTATTCTACTATGCCTATACAATAGTATATTATATTACCTATATCTACGCCGCTGTAATATAAGTTCTGTAATTTTCGTGGGAGTGCACTGCACCAGCGCTCTTTAGGACGAGCCGCCTCTGCTCCTGTAATATTTTGATTTTGTAGGCCTTCCGATGTTAATATGTCCTAGTTAATATGTGCTGCAGTCTTTTAGTCCTTAGTGATTAGTGATTACTTACTCAATGGGAGAAAAGGTTGACAATGTAGCTGCTCTACACCAAAAGTTTAAAAAAAATATTTCTATTGAATTTTTGTTGTTGTAAAACTGACCCTAACACGTATATCCTTTTTACCAAACATAATTAACGACTTAAAAGGGATTTAATACCTTTCACTTAACCTTAAAATGCCCGTAGAACCTTTAACCTGGGCTTTTAGAGATATTAATCAAATTAATATTAATAGAATTAATTTTCTTTTGTTTATTTTAAACTTTTATTATAATTCATTTAAAATATTGTAGCAGTATATATAATAATTTATGTTAAAAATAAAGCTCTTAGATATTTTTGCTTTATTTTATGATTATATTAATTTTTTTCCCCTCTTCCTTATATCTATTCGGTTCTTGTTTTTTTTATTTTTTTATTTTCATTATTGTGTAACATCTAAATTATGTATTTTTGTAATTTTATTAGAAGTGTAGTATCTATCCCTTTATCGCGTTGAGTATGCCGTCCTATCCTATAATTAAAATTTCAATTAGTTTATATAATAGTACTCCTTTTTTAATATAGGTATAGTCATAATGTAATTTTGTAGGTAGGCTTTATAAATAAATTTAAAGTTAAATAGTGTTTATTACTGTTAATATAGCGAAATAATAATAAACGAATCTACCTACTAACCTTTATCGGTGTGAACAGTGATATTCAGGGTGCAATGTTAAGAAAAATAGTTAAAAAAAAAACAATAAAACATGAATAATATTATCTTTTTAGAACCGTATTCTAGCTTAACATGAGACCGAGTGTGGTCATGTAACAATGCCTACATGTTTTGTAACATTACATTTCTAGGCCAAATGTATAATGGCAATATAAAATAGGCTAATATGTTTGTAAATAGAGCCTTTCGAAATACTATTCATAACATATCTGTTACATCTAAATTTCTCCGCAATCCATTCTGATAGCTGCTCCGTGTAAAACTCATTGTAAATTGTCGAACTTTATTTTTGGCTTCAGTTAAATTTTATTTAAAAAAAGTCTAAAGATTTTCGTAACTTTTAATTTAATTGTACTGAAAATAATTATTGTAAGTAGAAATATTTAATTTTAATATTTAAAAAAAAACATAAATAGTATTAGATTCAACTTCCAGCAATGAAGAAAACCATGGTTTATAAATAAATAGTTCATCAAAAAAAAAGTCGTAAGACACTGTATTTGTGGGATTACTAATTTTTAAAGTAGCATTATTTAAAACAGATGAAAAGTTTCACTCACTTCTTCCTTTTTCTATCATGACGAGCTATTTTTGTAGTTGAGTGAAAGTTATGTTGAGATAGGAATTATTTTCAAAATGGTTTATTCTAACAAATATTTGTTTTTAATTATTCTTTCTTGCAGCAATAGAAGATAAATTAAAGAAGCGTTAACTGGCCACAGAAGCTAATAAAGATATATTACAATATTGATTACAGAGTCTTAAATATGTGAAAATGTTACTAAAATTTGTTACATGGACCATTTACTCGCTTTTCCTACACTGCATGGGAGCTTGTGTCTATTATGAAGACATAATGAAAATAATTTGCGACGAGCCTATACCGCAATACTACCCTCAATACCCGGCATTCCCTCGTCCCATACCATCCGATGCTTACCCTTCAATTGATACCTCAAATGATCTGTTCACTGATCCACCAAAACTTTCAACCGAAACAACAACAGTTGCTCCTCAGAGGCGAACTTGTAATATCTGGTGCTGGATCCGAAGAGTCGGACTCTTCATTGTACAACAGTTATTAAATGATGAACAAAACGAGCAATGAAGTATTTGTCGCAGTAAAGGCACAAAAACAATTGAATACGCTTAATTGTCGTTTTCTTCTGTCTTTTTTAACAATTACGTAATTAAAAAAGCGTTTACCTAAACTCTTGGACAAATTAAGGATCTCTTTAGAATTAAACGGCAAAGTTTGTTTGTTTGTTTGAAAACAATTCGGACATTTTATGACAAATTTGGACCCAATCCAGCTTACAAGATAAGAATGATGCCAAAATGGAAATTCAATGAAAATAAAAACCAAATGTTTCGTTTAAAGTCAATTTGTAAAAAATATATTATATTCGCAATTATTATTATTTTTTAAGTATAAGGAAGTATTTTTTTTATTGCTACATTTTGTGTAAAATGAAATTAATATTAAGATGTTGATAAAAAATGTGTATTTATTTTGCAGTTAAATTTTTTATATTTTATTTTATATCTAAATCCGTTACGGTTTGTTATGGTTTACCCACTTTCGCATATATAATATAATATTACTCAAATGTCAAAATCAATAGATCAAATAACAAAAAAATATATACAATATTTACTTGTGCGAAAATTTGGGGCAGAAAATGTGTTTGTCAAAAAAATAAGTTCGGAGGATCTGAATACTTGGACATCTTGTATTTGGGGATGTCCTCTCCCAAATTACATTTACCCGAGACCGTTGCAGGATATCGGAATATTAAGAATTGAATACAAATAAAATCCTACTTATATTTCAATACCCTTTCAAATATTTATGAAAAATAACGCATTTTTCTCTCATATATGTCATATATTGGTTATAACCTAACCTAACTTATTCTAAGAATACGAATGTTATCATATCTTTTTAGTATGAATAACCGCATGCGGTTAAAATGTGTCACTAACAGACTACCGCAAAACTTAATAAAAATATTGCATTTAAATGTCGTATAGCAGGGTAGGCAAAAGCGTGCCATTAACGTGCCAATTTTTTTAATGAGGTCATAGACGTGCCATCAAATAATTTTAGCTCTGTGATTATTGGGAAAATAATAATATTAAATACTATCATCTCAAAACTTTTGAGTTACTACAAAAAAGGAATATTTTACAATGTTTTTAATTACACGTTTATTTAAATCGCTTGTCTTAAAATACCTACTTCACACTTTTTTCTTAGTGCATAATGAATTTCTGATCAATGTCGTGCCCAAAATATATATTATTGGTTCGCCATCCCTGTCGTAGACTAATTGTAGTATATATACTTAATACCAGAGACGGCTCGTTCTAAAGAGCGCTGGTGCAGTGCACTCCCACGAAAATTACAGAAGTAATCTATATTTCTTCATAATACATACTATCCTTACATTACATTCATTCTATTCTACTATGCCTATACAATAGTATATTATATTACCTATATCTACGCCGCTGTAATATAAGTTCTGTAATTTTCGTGGGAGTGCACTGCACCAGCGCTCTTTAGGACGAGCCGCCTCTGCTTAATACATATATTTAAAGTGTTGAAATCGTGCGGTTTTCAATACAAATTCCATGTTTTAAAACGTCTAAGAAGTCCGTAAATTTCCTGAATATTGTTTACTTTGAGCGCGAAGTTTGTAAAGTTTACAATTTCCTGTCAACAAAATCAGTAAGCAATTACGATTACATTATATCTTCGATGAAAATTTGTGTCTAACCCGCGCAAATAGAAAGTTATTTAATTTGCTCCAGTTTAAGTGTATTAATTTTCTCGGAAATGAGCTAAGAAAATGTATTTTATTACCTCACTTTATGAGTGTACATTTACGAGAACAGTTAGTTAAAATTTTATTTATTTATTTATTTACAAAGCCAACCTTCAAAATTACATTATTACTATATATTATAAAAAGAAGTACTATTATACAAACTAAATGAAATTTTAATTATAGAATAGGACGGCATGCTCATGATGATAAAGGGATAGATACTAACTACACTTCTAATAAAATTACAAAAATACATAATTTAGATGTTACACAATAATGAAAAAAAAACATGAACCAAATAGATATAAGGAAGAGGAAAAAAAATCACAAAAATTAAAAAACAAAATTAAAACACTAGTTAGTTAGTTAAAATTTTATAAACAAAACAAAGCCAATAAATATAAACATGAATTGAAATGTTTTCTATAAAAAGAAAGCTATTGTGTTTGTTTTTTGTTTTTTTTTTCATTATTTTCCCACAAAGAAGGTTTGTGAGAAGAGAAAATTGCCACTCACTCCCTTGGGTTGGGTTAAATAGAAAATTACGTTTACGCGTTACTCCCGCGGTGAAGCGATAAGCTCAAATTAAGAAGCGATTCTATTATTACAACACGAATAAAATTATATAGTGTATTACAGTTTCAAAGATAACAAATACACTCACGGATAGGTCACACTTTAAAGAGTAGTAGGCTGACTAATGGTAGCGTAAAGTTAGTTTTAAATCGAGAATAACTAGTTGAGACTATAAGGCCGTTTACATCTGCTTATCTAGTGTAATACCAAGTAGAGTGCGATCATATAAAGTGACTACTATGAAAACTCTACTCTTTTTTCGATAAAACAAAAGCAACAGCACCTGTTCAAAGTTGTTCTTTCTATTATTTTTTCTTTTCGCGATAACTTCGAAACAATACAATAATAGTTTATAGAGTTGAGTGGTCTATATAAAATCTGTCTATGGAAATGCGAACATTCATTTTGTGTCAATGGTTAAGCGTGAACATACAAAAATGTCCGGCGTTAATTATGTTTAAATTGAATTTTTGACGTAAATAATATAATTATTGAGATAACAAAAGGAAAATATTTTTATTTGAAAGGTAATTTATTTATATTTGTTATATTTCTTTATTTAAAATGTTAAATGAATTATTTTTAACACTAGGTTTACGGACGTTTTATATATAACTAACTAAAACGCGTCAAATTGACGCATATCGTAGAGATAGGTTCACCACATAGACAAGTTCAGTAATTCAACACTTTTAAAGAAAATTTCAATATATATTTCCCTCAATGAATAAAAGTTAAATAAGAAAGAGATAAAATAAAAATTTAAACAGTTTTTGATAATTCTCTGATAAAAGTCAAAATGCGTCAAATTGACGCGTCCCGTAAACCTAGTGTTAATATCAAATTATAACTATACAGTAATGAAACAATTGGTGATTTTTTTACTTTTCACTACTTGTAAACAAACCTAAAACAAATTGCAAAATATATACTACTACTAGTCACTCTGACAGCAGTCGTCATATTGGATGCTTAGGTTTTTTTATTTACAGTATTTTTTATTTATTTTTACTTAATTAAGATTTAGTGAAAAACATAAATCAACCTTCAAAATTATTATTTTTTAATTTTGTAATAATTTTTTTATTAATATATTTTGTAGAATTAAAATAAAACAAGATGAGAGAGGCAACGTTTTTAGTGGTCGTGACAATTTTAAGAGTTCAAGCAACAAATTTCTTTTCGGAAGACCTAAATTCAGAACCGAGTCTTTCCACGCTGTACGCTCGCGACCGTCAAAGTGACGCCATAACGAACGCGTGCATTTCGGAGATGTACCCGCGGAATTTATACAAATACCCGCTTCATATAGACAGAAACGATTTGCCGTGTATTATTCATTGTGTGCTGAGAAAATTCGGCATAATGTCCAATGATGGAGTGATTAACATAAAGAATTATTATAAAAGAGTTGAAGCTATTCACAGGAACGATCCAAGGATTTTGATTTCTGATGTCGGAGAAACATGTGCTCAAAATATTAACGCTATGAACTTGGATCATGATATTTGCAAGAAGGCAAAGGTTTTTAACGATTGTACCCAACTTTATGCTATTACGTATACTAATCCTGATCAGAAATAAATTGTTTTGATTCTTATTAGAATACGTTTATATTGGAAATTTGCTTAGAATTAATATCTTTTTTACATTTTTTTTAATAAATTGTTATTTTTTGTATAAATAAAACCAAGGTTTTTTATTTTTTACTTGCTATATATTATTGGGCAATAATGTGTTAGTATTATTATTATTTGTGTTAAAATTTTTGTTTTCTTTTAACAAATTAACTCTCAAACATATCGATTGAATAAATAAACAGTAGACATGCGCGTATGTGGGTGACCCTTAGGACCTTTATAAGAAGCCTTACATTTATTTTTATAGGAAAAATGTGTCATAAGAATGATGAATGATGACTTTTCAGTTATCGTAACATCCTATTTTGATAAGTTAATGGAGAAAATATATGTCATAATATTATCGTTTGAAAGCATGTGCCTATTACATGCGTGACATTTCCTTTGTTTCTTGTTCACAATACGACACTCCAATTTCTCTTTGACTTTTCGAATATTTGAAAATCGAATCACAAAATTTATTTATTATGTAAATTAAAAACAAAAATTTTTAGACACTCTAAGTTTAAACTTAAATATGTGACAATTGAAACAGTCGGACTATTATTATAAAGAACCAATTGGTAAAAATATTTTTGTGTTAGATATATCGTTTAATATGATGATACATATGAAGTCATTATATATGTGAAACAAGCAAGCAAGTCCGGTGGAATTGCAAATTTCATTTGCATGATAATTGCACATAATGCACATGACACCAATATCTAGTCTTTAATGAGCTTTAAAATTATGTTCGAACACTTGAAATAGCTTCAAAATATAATTCCCCATCTCATTAAAAAAAAATACAGTTTCTCAATGATTTCTGAGATATTCAATATAACAACAAAGAATCTACACAAACAAACTATGCACAGTAATAACTTAAAATCGGTTTCCTGTAATTTGTAGATCCTACCATGTTATTAAGACCCGGAGATATATGCAATTGTTTTTTGTGTACACATTGATCTATTATTACCTATACTGCAGAAGAAAAAAACATAGAACATAAAATATTTGCTACCAATTATGAGAAGCAATGTCCAAACGCTTTAATGGATTGCTATCTTAAAATAACTAAACGCGTAACAACAGTTGACAGTATCTAAACAAGACGATAATTTCCATTGAGATAAAGATACTAGAGAAGATACCAAACTGTTACTCTACGAACATCAGTCTGTGGAGGTTTATTCTACAGGCCGAAAATACTTATATAAGAAGATTTGGGGTTTTGGCATTTATTCTGTCAGTGTCATCTTTCTTGTTTTTCTGTTCTTTTTACTGCCACAATGCATTGTCATAATTATATTTTTAATCCGCAATATTATTTCACATAAGTTTCTCTAAAAGTCTTTGGAAATATCATAAATTGCAAATAATTGTTCGATTTCTTTTATTTTAAAATATCTTATTGTGTTCCATTTAGTTTTACACACTATGATATAACGGATGACTATCATAAGTAGTTTGTTTTTTTTTTTTGTTGTCATGTCGCCTCTAGCAGTTATAACTCAATGTTAAGCTAAAACCTTGTACTAAGTAGATTGTAAACAAAGAGCTTTCAACATAAAGTCCAATCTAAGTTACAGACTTCAAGTTTGTATCAATTTAGATAATTACTCTTGGACAGATACTTTCGTTATTGTTCTATTAACGCATAATTTTACGTTTTAAATTGTATTATGGGTGTCAAGACAAGGACAACAGAGGCATAAACACCCAGACCCAAAACTAATACTTTATTAATAAATATATTTGTTTTAACCGGAAATCAAAACCAGCCTCACTGCGGACCAGGAGGGCTGCTCAAGCATATTCGAAGTTTCGTGATACAGCCGTCACCTCTGTAGCTTACGAGAATTTTGACACATAAGCCCGTATAAAGTCCTGTCAACCGTCTGTAAAATAGGCCCTGAGTTGCCTATCCGTCGTGAAGTCACTATCAAATCCGTAATTTCGTGAATGATTACGAGTCCGTAAGTGTTCTAGAGTAAGAAACGTCCGTATTTTCGTTCGAAGTTCGTGCGCTTGAGTAGTCCCCAGACTGGCTCAGCGCGTCACTCAGAGGTTGACTTTATATATTTTATTTCTACAAATACAAGCGTCTTTGACTGATTTTAAAAACAAGATAAACTTAATCTTAAGTTACATCTGCAAAGAATTAACTGAGGAAAGCGAAAATATTTACTTTAAAAGTCTAAATAAATTCTTCTTAAAGCGCTTTTTCGTGGGAGATATCTTTCGTTTGAGAAGCTTAACTCGACTGCTTGCAAGAGAATTTTGAATGGAGAAAAAGCGCTTTAACATATACTTAGGTATACTTAGTACTGTTGTTTCTAGGTATATGTGTTAAATGAGAATTTAATGAAATATTTTAAAATATATATATATAATATTGAGTGACATCCATAAGTATTACAAAAAAATATCTGACGATCCAAGTTGACCCAGCATATTCTTCTTGATATACCCGGCCACTTATAGTTGATAAAATGTAACTAGATAAGTTGGAAAGGTGGTTGTACTAATACACATGTGGTCGGCGGTATATACCTATATATTTAAATATATTACTATTATTATTTTATATCTTAACAATGGACTGACATTAATATTGGCTATTCGCCCGGGGGTTAGTCGTTTATCACACACAGCTGAAAATGATTGGGATGGTTTATTGTGATGTAAAAATCGGTATGATTTATTTTAGTAATAGCCTATCTATATCAGTGTTTCCCAAAGTGGGGTCCACGTCCCACGGGCGGGTAATTTGATTCTTAAGGGGGGCAATTCGAAAATAGACTCGACACGAGTTTAACCCTTTCGCTCCGGGCCATTTAAATGCAATGCTAGATTTTAGTGCCAAATTTAATGAAAAAAGCAGATTCTTAAATAATTGCGGTAAATAATTATAATTTCGCTTGACGAGACCAAATTATCAACTGGGTGTTTGGTTACATAAGGGGGGCATAAGAATTTTAAAAAAACTAAGGCGGGGCATGGCACAAAAAAGGTTGGGAAACCCTGATCTATACTGTTACGCGTTTAATTCTGCATTCTGATAGATAATGGATGGAACGGTTGAAGTGAGAAAAATGGTTTCAGTTTGCAAGCGGAAGTCAGTAGCGCCGGTTAAAAATAAATAAAATGACATTTAAAAAGAATCAATTTAATTCAGCCACTTAATAATTGTGATATAACGAACATGGCTATCTTTTGGATCCAACACCAAATAGAGCAACTCTTCTTTGCTGGCTCCTCTTCTTCTGGCTCCTCCTCGGTTGGAGCACCAGTCGTGGTTTCCTCTTGACAACAAACAGTAACAAAACACGTCACAATAACTATTAAAAGTAATAAATGCATTAACTTTTCTATTGATGCCATTTTATTCTTTGTTTTTTTAATAATTTTTGTAGCTAAACCGATGTCACCTTCAACCGGCTTCAGAATGGCTGGACGGACGTCAACAATGACTCTGATTGCATGTGTTTATCTAATTCAGATCTAATGCTCTTTTTGAAATGGAAATATTTAAATTGACAATAATGATCTTTATTATATAGCGTTTGAATTTATAATTTTATTTTCAATGTCATATAAAAATACTTTGTTATAAATATTTAGTATTTGAATAAATTTTATAACATTACATACCGTAATGTTATAAAAATGTACATTTTTTATATTACACAATTTTTTTAATAATAAATTTTTAGGAACACTAAACTATTAGGAATACATATACTTCGTAACACACATTGGTTTCCCGAAGGTAATCTTTAAGATACTAGTTTTCTGGGTCAACTCCTAAGCAAAATGATCTTAGCTATTGATACAATTTAAGAAGTCAAAATGGCGATGCAACAATGATCATTAATTTACACAATTAACAGTTCTTTAGAAGCAATTCTCAGTTCTGAGATTGCTCTTTTTATATAAACAAGTAGGCGAAGTTATGAAAAATATTATTTCCTTAATTATCCCTTAGCGAATCTTCGCTGTGGAAACAACACGTTTTCATCGTCAACAAGAAGAGATTTTCACACAAAAATAAACACAAAGGAGGGCGATAATTCTATCTGACTTTAATAAAAATTGTTCCGCGCTATTTCTCAAGACCCGTTTTTGGGAAATAAATATTGTAAGTGTGTCAAATGTTTAATATCTCGCTACGTACATAATTATTACAGCACAAAAAGTCAAATAAACATTTGAAGAAGGTCGCATACGCATTTATCACGTGCGACGTATTTACAACGCATGAAACTGACAGATGCACGCAAATTAGTTTGAAATTGTACGTCACGTTTGTATGCGTAAATGGTATACTATATGTCATTTATAACAATAAATTTATACATAATAATACATTAAATTTTAATACCAAAAAATTCAATTAATTTTTTTTTTTCAAAAGTCGCCCACCTTTTATAATTTCCGTTCAATAAAGGATTTAATACCTAGACAAAGCGCTAACCTGATTGAAAAATTTCTCATCGCAATTGAAAATTTATATAAAAGAAAAAAGTAACAATATTATCTTTTAAACACCTTTGTAACAATTTGATAGAGTCAAAATATAGGTTTACATCGAGTTCCATCTTTCAATAACGTTTAATTTAAAAAAGATTCTGCTTTATTTCAAAATATGTTTCTCTCTAAAACTAAATGGAATTTTCTATTATAGGAATTGGAATTATTCTCATATGTTATGGTTTCTTTTCTTAATTTTTTTTTTTATACATTAACTAGGTTAATAATTATTAAATTTTATAAATAATTAAAATATTGACGTCAAAATGTTTTATTTACTTTTATATTAGTCGCTAGTAAATCCATCTTAATAAAAATTGAGAAAAGTTCTGACGTAATTTAACAACTTTTCTTTTAGAAGAACTTCCTTGTAAAAGTTTTACAGAAGGACAAAGGACAAATAACTACTATTTAGTGGACAATGACGATGGATAACATAAAGGGGAAAGTGAGGTACATTGGGATACACAATCTTTATTTTTTAATACTAAAAACCGTTAGTATATAAGGGTTAATTTATTTATTTATCCTCTATTACCACTAGTGAAATTAGTCAGTCGATAAATAACTACAAGATCTCCCATAATGAAAAATGTATGAATGTGCATCCTATCGACTAATGAAGATGGTTCCTAGAATACTAGACTAATGAAAGTTGATACCAGTGGAACAATACTTTAAATGGAGCGTGTTTTTGACATTTCCGTATTGTAATTGTATGTGAGGTTAGGCCAGAACGGAACGTTAGTGCGTGAAAGAGACGGAATACGAGAAAGAGAGAAAGTAGAATTGATAAAGGGATAAATGTGGTGTCTGAGAGAGTTGTGAAGTGATGTGTAATAAAGAATAAAAGTCGATATATGTTTAATTTGAAACCCGCATGTATTTGAAACCATGTTAACGCAACTACATTTCTGACACATCGATAATTATCATGTGCATTATCGGAAAACAATACAATAATAGTTGTATAACTGAAATCCATTTGTAATTGAATGGCTCGAGAATACAATGGCTCAATTTTAAGCTAAATTTCAATGGACCGTCGATTTTATTTCTTTCATTTTAAAACAGTCTCAGTTACGGATGTAAAACGATTTTATAAGTTATTCATATAATTAGTAATTAATCAATAAAATAAATATTTGATACAGTTTTTTCGGTATTAAAAATTATTAGTTTTCAAACTTTGTTTCAAGACGTGGATAAAAAATGTATTTGAAAAACATTTTTGTTAGCTTCTTGTTTGTTTCATCAATCACCGGCAAGTCTGGACGTAAACTATCTACTTCTACTGGATCCATGGTTAACTTTGATGACCCTAAGGTAAAATCTTATCTTAATTCTTTAAGTCTGTATTTGTGATATTGGAAATTGCCGAGTATCAAGTGAGAAATGCCCAGGTCAAGTACTGTTTCATCTCACTGATCGCACTCTAGATTATATCAAGAGAAAAATAACAAACATATGGTCTATTTAAATTATAACGAAATAGATATACTATTCTAATGTTTACTATCTTAAGATTGGTTACCTAACATAAATTTGACTGTCTGTCTGAAGACTGAAGACTGTCATCTCTGTTATATGTAAATATAATAAAAGTTATTAACAATTGATATATTTCAGATTCAAGGTCATTTAGATGCACTAGTAAGGATGGCCCAGTCGTGTGTAATAAAAGTGCGGGCTACACCCAAAGACGTGAGAGCCTATTTCACGAACTCTTCGCCAATGACGCGATCGGGCCAATGCTTCGCTGCTTGTATGTTGGAACAGAGTGATGTTATTAATCATGGGAAGGTAATAATTATAACATGTTATTTACTCCAAAATCGAATACTCTAAATTCCGCCTGAAAACTATGTAGCCTTATTATATTGCTTATTAAATTATATTGAAATATGTATATGTTTACCCCTAGGTATACAGTAGGATGACAATGCCAGTATACAACAGCTAAATCAAACTGATAATTATTAAATTAATAAATTTATTTCATTTACATTTATATTTGCATTGGCAAGTAAAAGCGTTCTATTGGAGTCCAATTACTAAAAGTAAATAAATAAAAAATAAATAAAGAAAATACAACAAGAATTATTTGCTGTTAGTAATCGCCTTCTCTGTACAGGCTTGAAGTAACAAATGTGAACTATACATTTTATTTAAGTAGTAATTTACTTAACCTTTGACACTTGTAGTGTGTTTTCTTATTTGACGCTATTTTCTCCACGACAAAGGTCAATCATATTTATATACAACCTTCGTAAAATCTATTCTCAGTAATATTTTTAATATGTCGATTTAAACTTATATTTAATATTATATTTACATGAAGATCTTCTTGAAATATCTTGGAGGAGGCGCGTGGGTTCGAGTTCAATTGCAAATAGTATCTAATTTTATTAGATTTTATAATGTAAATTTTATTAAAGTAAATATACGCAACTTTTTCTATCCCTCATCGATATTATAGTGGCAATATATTTCTATTTTTTATAGAGCATTTAGTTCATCGTATCACCGGTAGGTTCGTATTGACTTAGCTACAATATTAAGAGTTTGTTCACAGGTTGACCGTGAGCTTCTTGTCCATTTAGCAAGTTTAATCAACGGCAAACAGTCACGTGTCGTGCGAAAACTGAACAGCGTTTCGCGTATTTGCTTGGATACTATTGAAGGATTAAGTGATAGGTTTGTATTTTTATATATGTTTGAGAAATAAATGAATAAAGTTTTAATTTTTCTTAATACAACAGTACCAGCATTGTAAAAAAATGCATATGGGATGTTTTTCATTTATTTTCTGTAACTATGCGTTAATCGACATTCAAATTACATTAAGTGTGACCATTGCACCAATGTACCCTACTTTCCCCTTTTCTCATATTGTCTTTATCTGAGTCTAACTTCCTTCTTTTAAAGGTGTCAACTTGCCTCAACCTACAACGATTGCTTGAATGAAAATATGATTGAATTCGCGTTCCCTTTGGACATAGCTGAGGAGGCTGTAAAGAAAATGCCTTTTCATCTTATACAGCCAAAGTAAGTTTACTTCTGTGTTATAAATCTTAACCTATTTCTTAATTGGGATAAGCAGAGGTTTTTTGGGGAATTTGTTTTTCCAGTGGAAGCCTGTAAAGGATTTCCTGCTGTCTTTTTTGTTATTGTAATTGTCTGGTTGCTTTTGTAGACTATCTGAATAATAAATAAAAAAAATATGAATACTTTATTTCAAAAGTAATGTGTAGGATTTTGAAATTATAATTAAAAAAATTGTTAGGAATAAGAAAAGAACTACTGGAACAAAAATGTTTTACCTGATAATTAACTAGAGAAAGACAACAGAAAGAGATTTGCTATAGAAATATGCTATATCGCTCAACAACTAACCCATTATTATTAACCCATTACTTCCCAAGCGTCGAAAACATTGGAATTTTTCGGTGAAATCTTTAAATTAAGTTCATTTAAGAAAAAATAATATGACAAAAAAAAAATTAAAAAAAATCTTTAACGCTGAGTCAGCCTGTCATATAAAATATGTCAATGGGGATATAAATTATATTTTGTTTTTATTTTTTATATTATATATATTTGGTAGAAATCTAAGAATCATTTTTATTTACTTTGAAGTTGGTTACCGTTTCCTTTTACGGTATATAAAAGAAGAACATAATGCTTTTTTTGAGGCAACAAAAATGATCAATTTGAAAAAATTACATTAAAATTACGTTTCTCAGCGGAAAAAAATATTTCATCAGAAAAATAGTATAAAAACACGAATTTCATCAGAAACAATAAAAAATAAAACTCTTAATAGGTTAAAAAAATTTGAATATAGTGTCTTAAAAATAGGACAGTGGGAAGTAATGGGTTAAGCCCTTTATGCTAATGACCTAATTTTCTTTCAGCCTACCTATGACAGAATACAAGAAGCATTAATTCACTTTGAAGTGTAATTACAACAAAAGGTGTTGTTTTTTTTTATGATTTATACATTTATATTTTAATAAAATAAATAAATAATAGTTACTCTATTCTTATAATCTATTTACGAATAAAACGCCTATTATTTGAATGTGTTATGTAAAATACACCTACCCCCCATTCCTACTCTATTTGCGTAATGACGAAACACATAAAAGAACCAAGCAGATTTTTATATCTTTGTTTGTATTATGAGAATTCCCTCAAGTAATGCTAACAATAAAAAACAGGTCGTAAAATTTACATAGGCTTTTTAATCTAATAAATGTTGTGGGTTCAAATCTGTGCGTGCGATTTGATGAGTATTTCGAGGTTCTAGGTCAGGGGTCGGCAGACCGCGGCTCGCGAGCCGCATGCGGCTCTTGCCATAGGATTATCTGGCTCTTCTTACAATACAATAGTATATAATAAAGTTCATGTTGCGGCTCTCTGAAGGCATGGAAAAATCTAAAAACTTAATATTCGGCTCATCTGGTTGATAAGTCTGCCGACCCCTGTTCTAGGTGATTGTATGCATTGATTAGATATCCAAATTTAGTAATAAAAACATTTTAAAAGTTCAGTTTACTGCATACGAAATTTAGCATGTAATGAAACTTTAAAAACATCTCTGAATAAACTAAAGTATGCCTCTGAAACTTCGACCGACTTATATAGGTACTAAGTAGCTAAAATGTTTACCAAAATATAAAATTATAATATTTGTTTTACTTCAGTTTAATCAGCTATTATTAGAAACGTGTATATAACAAAAGAGGGAAAGAGAAAGAATATATTTATATTACGTATACTTCTATCCAAGAGAGACAAGGATGAGATTATTTTGGTAAAAATCAACATTCTTATGTATACAAAACAACAATAGCAATCAAATAATTTACTCACTTAATATTTATTAACAATCAGAAAGCGCTTCAATAAAGTAAATATATAGCTATAAATCAAATAAGTTTTATCCGTTTTATCCGTTCGAAGTGAATCGATTGTATTTGCTGACAAATATTGCGACGCTAGCGACAATGGAGCGCTCGGGACAAACAATAAAATGATACAACACGCGGTTGGTTTTAATTTAACTATGTATAAATATATGTAGGTATTTTTACAGGCTCTTACTAAAAGTATATGTAATTGTATACTCTATATGTATATGTCATCTGTTAGCTATAGGTATATGTTCTTAAGCTTAATGTGTTCGTACGCAGAAAACTATATATTTACTGTTTAAATACTCGTACATATAAAAAAAATGTATCAACTTTGTACCGGGAATAAAGCGATTTAAAAATATAATAATTATCTAGTTTTAAAATATTGTTATATATTCCCACTTCATATGAAATGAAAATCGTTTATTAGCATAGACACTAAAGGCTTGCTCATCGTTAGACTCTATAATGACTTCGGAAAGGCGTATGACGAGAAAAAGACAACAAGAAACTCGTCAATCATAGCCTGTAGCATCGTTTCTCAAGCGGGGGGTCGAGTTTGTTTTTAAAGGGGGTCGTAGTCTGTTGAAAAATAATAAATACAAACTACATATAGGTACAAAAGTTTTGTTTGTTAAAGGAATGAATTTTAGTGTAGTGTTATAAAACTAAATATTAAGATGTCATGTGTGGGTGTCGCAAGACTTTTTACTTAACTTTTTGGCTTTTTCGTGGGTCGCGATATACAAATGGTTGAGAAACGCCTACGCGTACATTATACATATATTATAGCATAATTCTATAACATTCCTGTTTTCTTATTATTAAGTGTTGCGCTCTTAATATAGGGTTTGACAAATAATTATTTCAACAACTTTTTATCATAATGTAACACACAATAAAGAATTTGTATTCGAACCAATCAACTCGCTAGAAATAGCTCACATTAATTAGAGCCAATCAAAACGCGCAATTACTTTAAAAAAAGACATAATAAATACTTATAAAAGTGCACTTAAAATCAGAAACGTTAATTACAAGCTTAATATTTCAACATTTAAACGAAATCCTCTTAAATTATTTGTATAAAAAAAGGTTTTAAAAAGGTATTTCAGAGGTCAAAAGGACTTCTGTAATAGCATTCTACAAAGAACATTGTGACTTTAATCCTTTTTGTTATACTAACAAATAAATGTTAACACCTACATTATTTTGAAATTAATTGTATAAATATATACAATATACATAGTACCATATAACTTATAAGAGTCCACAATATGCATAAGAAAAAAATAACACTATAGAAATCGTCCTAAAACGACTTTATACGTCTTTCAATCGCGTTAAATCTTTTATATGATTTGTATAATGGTCGGTGACTACCGCATTGTCTAGCATAGCTATTCTCAAAGTGTGTTCCGCGAAACTCTAGGGTTAAAATACTGCAAAAAATACCTACCAAAGAGAGATTATAAGGTTACATCTAAATATTCCAACTAAATATTACGTAATATTACATTACAATATGATTATTCATAAATACATATAAATCAGTTTTTTATAATTATATTAAGGCTTTTTCCTTTGCCAAAAAAGTTTGAGAACCGCTGGTCTAGCAGTTGTTAACAAGCTCGATAAATGATCACACTCAAGAAGGGCTTTTATTTCCATAACTACGACATACGCATTAATTGTAGAGTCTACCGATGAGCAACCGCACGCCTTTAGTGTCTATGCTAATAAACGATTTTCATTTTTTTCGTTTCATTTCATTTTTTTTTTATTGATAGCCCAGCATATGACCACACTCCGCCTGATGTTAAGCTAGAGTGCGGTCCATGAGCATAGACAACTGTTACCACAGACAAATGTTCGCGCACAACAGTCGACTCCGCTATGCCGGCTTGAGGAGACGAATGTGCTCTGTCCAAACGCGACTAGGTCACTTCACGGGTGTTCCGCTTGAAAGTGGTGGTACTTCCCCAGGACGGCATAATGGGCTAATGCCTTCATCAGCCTGCCTACCACTCTTTCGTTCTTCATTTCGATACATTTGACAATAACAATTGCAATTTTTTTTATTTCCAAACAATGTTTTAACATGGGTATAAAAGGTCAGAGAATGTTTCTAAAGGAATCCTCAATTGTCACACGAATTTCCTAAAGAATTTTCTAATTTACACCCCGATGTCTACAGAAATTCATTTTGTTCCTTTTTTATCTTAACATACATATACCTATACGTTTTGTTACATTGAAAAAGAATGTGGAATCACGTATCATTTGGCATGTACAAAAAATAATTTATTTTTGAATAAATGATATATTAGTGATTCAGTAACTATGCGGAGAGTACTATGTTCGATTCTCAGTCTAAATAAATATTAATTGATATTTTAATGATTTTAATTTTTTATTATAGATATAATGAAATAATTTTAACTCGATTTACGTCTTAACATTATTTTTGTTTATTCCATTTGATTATTTTAATCCGACTACTTCTGTTTTCTCTGTAAATTAAAAAAAAAATTGTTTTTTTTTTTTTTAATTTTAGTTGTCTAAGTAATAAAATCTAAATTTATATTATTCTTAGTATTATTATCTAGTATTTTATCAACTTGGCATGTTGTTCTATCTTATAAATAAAAATTCATTTAGTTTGTATAATGGAGGCCTTTTTATAATGTATTGGTGTTATTATGTGGACTTAATAAATAAATTATGATCGTTGCACATATTATTAACGCGAGTGGTAATAAATTGTTTACGTAAGCAAAGTTATATTTTAAAGTAAAAAAAAACATATTTTTTTCTGTTGTAAAATTTTCATCGGAAACTCTACATAAGAACCGCCATAATATTTATTTTATTGCTATATAAAATTACTAAAACCTATTTCCTGAAAGTAACAACATTCTTATTTTCATATAAATCGTATTTTTTATTTTAACGGGGGCATAAACGAAATTTATGTATTTATTTCCGAACATAGCGTTCTAGCACGGATCGCTATGCGCCTCAATATTATAATACTATTTTTATGTACCTACTTATACCTATTTATAATTTTAAATATTTTTGAAGTTATTAGACGATTATATAAATAAATTTGATTGTCATAAATAAGTTTTTCTACCATCAACTCGCAAAATCGACTTATAATCAGCGCATAATCAATATTATTTCAAATAAAGCTATAATATTATCTATGCTAAAACCGTGATCTTTTTTATGTCAAAATTCTTATGATCTAAGGCAGTGTTTCCCAATCTTATTCTTATGCCCCTCTTATGTAACCAAATACCCAGTTGATATTTTAGTCTCGTCAAGCGAAATAATAATTATTACCGCAATTATTTAAGAATCTGCTTTTTTCATATATTTGGCACCAAAATCTAGCATTGCATTTAAATGGCCCGTAGCGAAACGGTTTTAAACTCGTGTCGAGTCCATTTTCGAATTACCCCCCTTAACAATCAAATTGCCTCCCTAGAGGCGTGGGCTCCACTTTGAGAAACACTGGTCTAAGGTCAAATGCTGAGCACAACCTATTCACCTTTTATAGGCAATAGGTCATTTAAAAGACCTCTGTTCCCCTTCTTTTCTAGCTATAAAAATGTATAATAAAATGCATTTCACGCTATTTGAGTTGACAAAATTTTGACATTTGATTTGGAAAAGGGACAATTTTTATTACATATTGTTTTTACGTTTACAATATACAAAAAGCGTGTCAAGCATCGATCCTATATCATGAAAACTATTGCTACCCACAAAAAGATCAGTAATCCAACTGAATATCTGAAAAGATATGGTCACTGTTATCCCTTAAACTCGTTGATATACAGTTTAATATAGCAACTGAGAGATATGTTCGTATATCCAACAGTTATTCACTATAGACAATTATTAACGGGTCACCGAATCTCACGCTTAATTTCCCTAATCTCTAATATACACATACGTTATCTTACAAGAATAGGGCGAAAGCGTTATGTGTTCCAATATGATTAAAATAAGAATTTCTATGAAATATAAACATTTTTAAAATACTTTCTTAAAATAATAATTAACAGAAAAATATGTAAGTAATTCTCAGCTGTTCAAAATTAGAAAAAACAATAAGCATTGTGAAAGCTTCAGAAATATAAAATTTAATTAAAATTCAAATAACTTTGAACTCTCGTGATCTCTTTTTTGATGTAAAAAATCAAAGGGCGAGCAAATCAATCATTTGACCCAAAAACCCTTGTCGGTTGCAATGTATTGAAATCTCTGTGATGAATATTCAAATTGGTGTAATTTCAACTTTACTTGTCAAATATTATTGTTGTTTAGATTGGGTTGGCTGTAGTTTTTTGTGCCATCCGTACTTATAATAGACGAATTCAAATTCATTTGTTTGCCATTGTTGTAAATGCAATGTCCATCACTAGCTTTATGGTCTTTGTGTCGTCCTCTTGGCGATAGATGCGCGTGTACAGTTGAGTTAAAATAAAGAAGATAAGAATTTACACAAACGACGTTTTATTCAACCGCGTGTACTCTGTGAAACGAATACCTTTATTACAACAGCCATAAATGTGATTAGTACCTAATTTAGATCTTAATGCAATGTTACAATGTGATTTACAATACTAGCCACCGCACAGTTCTAATCTCGGTATTGTTAATGGCTTTAACGGGCTTACTTTATTTTTTGCACAAAGTAATTCTACAAATATTTGATTGTCTTGATTAATTGATCTTATATATGCACAAGATCCGTACGCACACTCTGACGCATCCGTAAAAATATGAAGTTCAATATTGATAAACTGTTTACAAATGACGTGGCGTGGAATTCGAATATTATTTATTTTTGTTAAATTATTTACGAAATGCAACCATGACTCTTTTATATCAAATGGTACTTCGTCGTCCCATGATAACTTATTCAGCCATAGTTTTTGTAACATAATCTTTGCTTGTAGTGTAAATGGTAACACTAACCCTAAAGGGTCAAATAATTTGGATATAGTTTTGAGTATGTTTCGTTTTGATACCACTCCCTTATGTGTAAAGTTGATATCGTAACAAATATGGTCAGAAGACTGATCCCAATTTAAACCTAAAGTTTTTAACAATTTATTCTGGCATAAATCATTATTTTTTGTTAAATTAGTACTTTCATTGTTTAATATTTTCATCATATCGATATTATTAGAACGCCATTTGTGTAATGGGAAGCAACCCGATTTTAATTGTTTGGTTAAGTTTGTATATATGTATATAGCATCGTGTATAGTATTAGTTCCTGTAATTAAATCGTCGACATAAAAGTCTTTAAAAATAATATTTTTTATGATAGGGTCCGTGCACTCGTGACCTAATTGAATGAGGCACCGAATTGCTAAAAAAGGAGCTGACGCGGTTCCGTATGTTACTGTATTTAATTCATAAGACTGTAATGTTTGATTTGGTAATTCGCGCCATAAGATTCGTTGAAATGGACGCTGAATTTCATTTACTTCAATTTGGCGATACATTTTTTGTATGTCTGCCGTAAGTACAATATTGTGTTGTCTAAATCTCAATAAGATCGAGAAAAGATCATCTTGAATTGTTGGGCCTATCATTTGTAAATCGTTAAATGAATAACCCGACGAGGACCGCGCAGAACAGTCGAATACAACCCTAAGTTTAGTTGTGATGCTATTCGCTTGCATTACGCAGTGATGTGGCGCGTAATATGTTGTTTCATTTTTATTACTATTAGGTGACAGCCTCATATGCCCAAGTTTAATGCATGGTTCGTGTTTAATTTATTTTCTAACGATATAAACCTACTTTTTGCTACTTTGTATGAATCACCCAATAAATCTGTTGATAATTTTAATGGTATTGTTACACTGAATCTGCCGTCCGCTAAACGTTTTGTATTTTTAATTTCCACTGAGCTTCGCAAGTAATGAAATTTATCAATTGTATTTAATTCAGAATTGTTATGTATTAATGAGATGTATGTATCTCTAAACTCGAGCCAATTGCTCAAGTTTCCGTTAAATTTGTTTAACTGTATTTTAGGTAAATGAGCACTAGCCTTACTATGGGACGTGTCCTTACAAGTGTCGTTAAATGTGTGCAGCTGGTGCCCTTCCCCCCCGCGGGAGTTGAGAATGGAACGTAACAACGACATAGTCTTATAAAAAGCGCTTTCAAAACTCTCGCGTTCTTTAAATTGTTCATCTGTATCTTCGATATGTTCATCTATTTCGTCCTGAATTTCATTAAAATTATCTAACCATGACACCGACTTCGAGAGACGCATTTCAGCTTCTAATTTTAATTCATTTGTTAGTTCTTTAGAATCTTTAGGCAGATTATTGACAAAATTACTTAACCATGTAAGACGACCCTTTAGGGTACCCCTTTGCTTAATTAATAATTTTAAATCACTCATTTTTGCCCTTCACAACGTATCTAGTGTGTTAAATATGAATGAATGGGAATTAGTTTTTTTTTTTTTTTTTAAATATATTAAAATTTATAATTAAGTAGTTAAGTATTCAAACAATTATTGTTTAAAATATGTATTAATTAGTGTAATTTAATTTTTTTTATTGTATGTAAATATATTAAAATTTATTTTATTGTTGATTTTATAAAGTGAATAGCTAGTTGTCCGATATCCGAAGATTCTCGTATCACTGATTCCTTTTTAGTGTTGGGGGCTGATTCACAAGCACCTAATTTAATTCTTCAAACATTTATATGTTGTATGTATTTATTAAACATATTATTATGTAGAACTAGAACATATAATTATATTAACAGCCTTTCTGTAATATTTAGTAATTATGTACAAGGAAAATTAAATAACAAAAACAATTTTTAAATATTATTATCGATACATAACTGAGGGAGTATGGTTCCATCATATTTAATTATTAAAATTAAAGAGTTGAAATTTTTAATGTTTTTTTTATTTCTTCAATATAATCTCGATAAAACCAATTTCGTAATAGTATGAACTGTTGAATAAGATGCCAACAATAGAAAAACGAATATAAAAATATTCTTGTACATGTCTCTTACATAGAGCAAAATACAAAACGAGCGATTTCATTGTAAGCACAGCCGTTCACCTTAGAAACCAATAACGACCCACCCCAATACACATTGTGAATACTAATCGTTCTAGCAGACACTTAAGGCACCTGCCAATTACTGGACCAACAACATGAGGTCCAGGGGGAG
This sequence comes from Tineola bisselliella, assembly GCA_028551675.1. NCBI lineage: Eukaryota > Metazoa > Arthropoda > Insecta > Lepidoptera > Tineidae > Tineola > Tineola bisselliella. The sequence goes on along the minus strand of JAPWLS010002236.1, from coordinate 49,017 downwards.
AGCGCCGAAGTTACCATGACTATATAGAATTGGATATCTATTCAACGGAATGCTTACACTGAAATAATCATACTTTAATTTAAACTTATTTTACAGATATCTGAGATAAGTCAACACTTATAAGCAGGTTCTAAAACACGTTATAGATAGATGGCTGAATTGATTAATTACATTTTTTAAAGTAAATTTGTATTTTTGCATATTCAGCTGTCTTTTTTGAGAGTTCATTGTACTTAGATGGTATAATTAAACTTTGATAAATGGGGGACCAATAGGTATTTCTGGAAATACTAAATTAAGGCCCAATATATATGGAATTATAACCATACAGTACCGTACAGATTATAACCGTACAGAAAATTTATATAGACATTATCGTAATTATATAATATTTGGATTATTGGTAAATTATGGAATTCATTTGTTAAACAAAAAGTGTAATTTAGAAACCAAAAAGTGTTCAACGTGTGTAGTTTTGGTTATCCACTAATCATCTGTGTGAAACCAATCCAAGCCCAACTCACGCGCTTTAAACCAATTTTCCAATTTACGTTAGATCCGATATTGGTCGCCCACATTTACTCCTCTCAACCTATTGTTAAAATAAATTGTCGAATACAGGACGTTGCAAAACAATTCAATTGTGAAAAGAATTACGAATGTGGAATTTTGATTATTTTAAAGGTTGTCTTAATAAAGACGTGATCACACCAAGGTCGCAGATTTGTGGAATTACGGTTTTACGACGCATTATTATCGATTATCTTTTCTCCATCTCTAGCTAAATTACAACACTAGAGAAGCCATGTTAATAAAAATATTTACAATAAACACTAGTGATTGACTAAAATACATTAGCTCGTCGAATCAATAACGTAAGCGTAACAACGTCGTTCTTTGTTTTCTTTATTATAGTTATATCAATGTATTGGCATAGTAAATGTATACACATTTTACACGTACCTGCGTAGACTGCAGTAGAATTATGATCAGGATCATAAGGACAAACGGCTTGCCCTGATTTCTCTCGTTCCATGTGGTAGGAGTCTCGTTGTACACTATATTCTCTGCAGTATGGTTTGAAAGCATTTGTACCGCAAACCAGAAGACGACCGGGCCCTAACGATACCAGAACTCTGATGTAGTTTTGACAGCTTTCCTGTAAAAATGAATAAATAGGAAATAGTTGATTTTTTAAATATAATTTGTGCTTACTCACGAATTATTATTCTAACTCAACATAAAGTATGTTTTTTTTAATAATATTAAAATTATAAAACGTAAAACACGACTAAGTTTTGTGGTATTTTCTTGGTTTTGCTATTTTTTTAATTGCCACGATATATCAAAGCAAATTTTATAAACATAAATTCATATAAAGTTGACATTTAAACTAGTAATAGGAGAAAGATCTCATCGAAAGAGCGCATCTTCAAAGGAAAATGCACAAACAAAAATGTTTGCTCAATTCTTATATCCAATTTAAGCATTTGAAGGTAGTTGAAACATGCGGTTCGCGATGTCTTCCACGTGAGTAGTTACGATACATCCTCGGGTAGGGGGCGCATGGAGCCAAGCAACTATTAGATATTTCAGCTAGGTTGCTGTCGCTTCAGTGAGCCGAGACACGCTTTCTGACTTGGAAGCCTCCCAGTCTCCTTAATAAACGAGAAGCTACTCTTGATAGAAAATCAATTATAAAATTACATTCCACTAAAATAAAATATGTTCTGAGAAATATTACATAAATAACTCAGTAGAATTATTATTATTATTTTATTTAAAAAAAATGTTATATATTAATAAATACTTTTATTATAATTTATATTAAGCAAAAATAAAGGTATCATTTCAAGATCGTAAATAAGTATTTTACTTGAAAAGTTATTTATATTCTTCCGTTAAAAGTTGTATAAAAATTTATAAGGATATCTTTCTGCTTTATTACTGTCTCTATCGCATGGCTTATCGTAAACGTTCAATGGATGGGGTAACCATAAAACCTATAAAATACCAAAAATAATCTCACATTTGCATATAAAACCGAACGGCATATAACGAAACATTATATTTGTCTGAGGTTATCACGAATATAATTTACCTAATTTAGAAAATATACGATACATGTCGGCTGCTACGTTGGATTAAAATAATATAAATTGTAGTGGTAGTTCCTAAGATTAACGCATAAATATTCCTGTTCCTAATATTCCATTCAAAACAAGAGAAGACTTCGATTCGTAGTTTTTTATCTTTTCAACAAAAAACTTTATTTATATCTCAAGAATAGGCACTTGGTAACTTACTTGATGTTACCGAAATTATTATACATATGTAAAAATATACCTATATTTTCCATGAGCTGTCTAACCTTGAATACATACAAGAGTTAACAATTCAAAGTAGAATACAAGAAATAGCAATTTTGGGAATATAAAACTCAAATACAAGAATATGTTGGCAACTATGACGAATTAGGATATTAACATAAACCTTAGATGTCCAAGTAGTAATCCTATTTCGGTTCTCAATCTACCTATACCTACATATAGTGTACCTAGGTGGTGGACAGATGTGAGGTACAGCGTATGTAGCTATTTAGGTACAGTTGGGAAACAAAATAAATGAATAATGATATTAATATTTTAATTAAAATTAAAACACTAATTAATTTTCTAAATGTAGCGTGTTCTGATTAAATTAGCAAGTTTCTTTCTTCATACATTAATTTACTTTAATAGTTGAATAATTAGTTAAATAATGTACAGTGATTAATTACAAAATACATATATTCTAACATATCTTTGACACATAACCAAAATAATTTAAATCAAAATTGAACCTTTTTCATAACATTTTTTTAAACAAAACAAAAACACAAATAGATCGATCGACAAAATCAAAATTCAACTTCAGTTTTCCTTTTGAAATTATTTAAGTTGAACAGAGAATCTGGGATAACCTATTTAGTTTTATGGTTTCGAAGTAATTCTTAGTTTTTCTAACCTGATTTTTATGCATTTTGAAAGTATATGTCCGCCTGATCTTAAGCAGAGATATATCGAGCTACTTTCAAGCTGAGCCAGAAGCGCGACTAAGCCCTTTTACACCAAATTCAAACATCAATAAATATATAAATAATTACATGTTTTAAATTTGTGTGCAATAAAATTATTTCTCTAACTGTACATAGAGTTGCCTTCAGCATCTGTACCATGATGGACGCACGGCATTAGTGCTTCTGAATATTAAAGCGCATCTAATGGCAAATAGACTTTCTATAATGTAACTCTGCCTGTATGAGTTTAGTATAATATATGTTTTATTACTAAAAATACGTGTGTATGTGCCAAAATTAAAGTATAAATGTAGAAAAACTTTTATATACGAAATCGTTCGATAACTTGAGAAATATAGTAAGTAGATCCAGTAAATATTAAAAAAAATAAAATTCTATTGTCTTATTTTCTGAACTATAAGTTAAAATCATATTAATTAAATTTAGTTATAGTTTTTTAGTTAAATAATCATAAAACATATTAAAAGCAGGATAAAGCCATTAGGTGTATTGTGTAAAATATTCAAAGGGTGTGCACACAATGTCTATCCATGCAACCACAATGAGATCATTCCAGTTTCAATCTAAGCTCCGCAATTCTGAATTCAGATGCGGTATCTCCTATTTACAACGTCTACCATAAGACTATGCCCTAGACTAAATCGTACATTCGCTAAAACACGATCGGATTGTGTTTTGTGAATTCGAATAATCAAATTGAAATGACTTAATCAAACTTTTTATTGATTATATTACGTAAAAATCGAATTCCAATTTTAGTTTAAAATTGGAATTTGTTTTCGTTTTATATTTTCAGAGTAGTTCACCGAACATGGTACAGTTAACAAGCGTAAATGGAGAGGAATTGTGGGCGCAACGGCGATCGAGCCTTCGTGATCGACGCAGCTGACGCCAGATAAATGCACACATCAATTTCTAGAGAATTCACTTATATGCGTTGAATAAATTTATTCATACCTATTACTCAGTATTGTAATAGATTATTTAATCAATGTTGTTAACAATACACCAGTTGGAATAAGCGAGTGAGTATGGAAAAGTATACTTTTAAATATAAATTTTAAAAAGTTAAACATTTAAAATGTACGTCTACATGGAAATATAGCAATTTAGGTTTTTATATAAAAAACGAATAAACAAAGCGTCAGCAAGAAAGCCAATTTTCCGCTTATTCCCTTCTTATTGTGACAGGGACCACCTCTGACAAAATGCTTAGGGGCATCTAGCATGCACGCCAGAGTCGTTTCATGCCGTTCCTCCTACAATCGAAGCATGAATTTCCGTGTGAAGCAAACTGAGGTATGTCCCTGGAGTTTGTTGCAATCAGAATTGTTCGTAGACATGCAAACAGAATGAAAAGAAGAAAATAAAACTTTGTAAATTATATTTTGCTAGATTAATTTAACATAAATGATATATAGGGATTTCTAAGAGTATATATAATCTTATTTATTTTATTTTAAGTTAATGCTTTATATAATTCGAGAAAATTATATTGGTATCGACCATAATTGCTGGAACATTAAACCCATTCAACCGAAATTACTCTGAATTACTTTTTACAATTAATAACGCCTGCCTGTGTTTACTAAATCGATTTTCATTACGTTCACATGTCTGACTTCCACGACTCCATAGGGAATCACTTAGATTGGGTTAGTGGTCAATTAAGTAAGGCAATGACAAGCAATAGGTACTCTAAGTATCTTGGTATTGTATTGGTATGGAGGAATCATCTTAAACTTAATTAATAATTAAACTCAAAATATCCTATCTCCGTTGTAAGTTAAATACTATGTTTATTATTTTTTATTATCTATTAATTAGTTTATATGACGTGTTGTATCATAATTATTTCCTCCGTTCAAAAGCTTATAGTGTATTAATAAATATAAAAAAAAAAACTCATATGCTATTTGTATTGAAAAATCTTCTTTTCATTTGAATATATTTTTTAAAGTTAGTATAGCTGAAGCTACTAGTTTCAGCGTATTTTAAATACCAAAGCCAAAGTCTCTAGCCAAATTGAGAATGCCGCTATCTAACGTTAATTTAAAAGCGAGAAATCTACTAAAATAAGAATGTAAGAGCTCACGAGCGCTTCTGAAATTAACTCGCTTGAAATTCCAGACATTACAGGGTTTTAATTTCTCCATATTTGATTCAAGCAGACGCGTTAGAGCTCATTATACAGGTTCACAAGCGATTAAGGAAATTAATTTTGGTATTATAAACTTACTACAAGAATTTTATATATAAAATTATTTTGTACTCTTTCAATTTAACTTCAAGCGGAAAACAATTAGTTAAAAAGTTTATTTTTCCTTCAATAAAAAATATTTATTTGAGCTGTAATAATTAAAAATGATTTAATAAAGTAATGGAGCTAGAGTAACACTTTGTATTATTTTATTAATAAAATATTTGTTAAGTTAAATGTGCAATTCAAAAATGCTTTTTTTACATATTTATTTTATTATTATTATAGTAATGCACGAATAAATGAGATAACTCGTAAATATTACGTTTAATTGGTCAAAATTGTAGAAAATAGACATTTACTATAGTTATATAATTTCACAATAGCTAATCATTACATTTACACAACGGAGCGTTTACGACGATTAAATTAACGGATGAGAAACGTATTTGGAACTGCGGTTTATATTTCACTTCTAAATACATTTCAATATTTTTCAGAGCAGTTACATATATGTTACAACTAATAATTACTTACGTGTGTGTTAGTATTTAATAAGTATTATATTGATCTAATATCAAAGTAGTATAAAATAGTATTATATATTTCTAAATCCAGATAAACTCTAGAATTCAATTAAGTCTACTGCAATATGGTACCAGGTATTTCATGAACCGTAACAGAAAACGTTCCATTGTTTTGCTTTAATTGATTCTCATTGGCGAGCCGGCTTTTACGGAGTAGAGATAATGTTTTAGGAAACTGGCCTAATGTAATTTTATTGTCCATGGGAAGGCTACGCTTTGTTTTACTACGCCATAGTTTTCGTAGCAAGACCGTAGTCAAGATTAATTGTATTTTTCATTTTATAAATTTAATACTGACCTCGTCTTTTCCTTTGACGACGCACATCTTGGCGTCTTTCTCTGGCGAGTACCAGACAAGTCTGCGTTGTTCTGCTAAGTCTGTTAAACTTAAATTATACACCACGTTTCTGAAACAAAAACAAAAAAATATTTAATATCGCAGCTTAATATATGTATATGTAACTGAAAATTTATTTCTATAAAAAATCATTACAGTTATCATAACAGATTAAAAGCCTGCGAATTGGCTTCCTTAGTGGGTTTTGTAATTTTAAGGCGATCCTAATATCTGAAAGGTCATAGGTAAGGAGTTAAAATTGAATCTCTTAAAGGTTAGGGCACACTCATGTGTATAATGCGTAACGTAAGCGTACAAATGCTTATTCCTTTTTGTGTTTTTTCCGTGAACGACAATATTTTAAGAATGTAGATATATTTAAAACGGATTTTCAGTTCATGTGAGTTAGAAAAAGTCATCTTTAAACCAACGTCGTTGGGAGCCTTGTTATTGTAGCGGCCACTCCTATAACAACCTATAGTCCCCCCTTCACCCCTTTTACCCCCTCCACACCCCACCTAGTTGTTAGTACAATGGCTGTTGGGGTTTTAATCGGAGAACTTTCCGCTCGAGATTTCGAGTTTGAAGTTTTATGAACGAGTCTGGTGACGTTTGTTTTTGGTCCTGTATTTTACTAAACATTTCTGATTTGTTATTTATAATATAACTAATGTTTTATTTGGGCATTAATAAAATAACATATTTAGTTTATACAGAGAAAATGATAGTCTCAGTACGGACATTGTATTGATTGTTTTAGTACGGAATATATTAACGTTGGGACATTATTGATTAGGTCACTTGATCGTTGGGAAGTAGACGGGCACGACACATTTTAGTCTAGGCGTCCCACACGTGTGTGCACGCAGTAAGGATTGACATTTTCAAAGGTAGAGTTCCTAATCTAGAGCTTAATATGATTTTTGCGAACAAAAACTCGGAAAATATAAATAGGACAGCAGAAGTGAGTTTTCAAACAAAATTCTTAATTTGCCTACTAGAGAAATAAACGCGTAAATACAATTTTATTATTGAAAATAGGATAATATTTGATTAAATTAAAAGGGTGTATTGTTATTCTTGCGAAGTATTAGTACCTAACTCGCGGCTATCAAAATTTAATTCATTTAGTAAACTTGGGAAGGTGTGGTTGTGATCTAGCGTAATTCAAAGTTTTCTCTTACCCCTTAATTAAGATATTTAGAGGGAAAATTTCACAATTTAAGGAAGTTACGGCGTAAACTTTGACAATTATATTCCTAATACTGGCCAGTTGTACGTCACATTGTACTTTTTTTAATTTTTAATTTATTTATCAGATCGACTGAGGCCAGAAGGCTTAAAACCAACTAAGTACAAAATTGCAGCTTTGATTTTCTAAGTATATTGCAATTCTATTAAATTTTCATTATTATTAACGCCATTTATTATCGCTTTTTATATAAAGTAAGCAAATAAAGATAACCAATAAGTAGATGTAAATTATTCAGTACAACTGGTTTGGTGGTTTTAATCAGAGAAACTTTTCAACATTATGTGGTGGCTATGAGGTGACCGTCTGTCTCTCTACCACCCACTCCCGCTTTATCACAAACAAAACTATTTATACTGATAGCTAAGTCAAAAACTATAAAAAATATGTACTTCAAGTAATACATATATTTATGATTGTCATTTAGTTATGACAAAGGCAGAAATGTGGTGTTAGAAAAATGTTTTCGAAATTATACCTATTAACTAAATTAAAAGACAAAGCTGCTCACTATTGTTTATGTTGTGGATGTGTGCAAAACTAATTATTAAAATTGACGATTTTTAATTTGTTGGAGGTGGGTTGTTCAGTTTGACAATGGAAATTAACATCTAATAGTCTGTCAGACTTAGGGTGTTTGTTTGTATATGATTGGGACTTAGGTGTTAAGTTAATCGTTATTCGCTTTCTTTATTCCAATAAATATTGAAATAAATACTTAAATACAAAATTATAAACCGATCAATTTATTGTAAACGTATTATTGTCGTGTTTTACTACAAAAAAGAATACGTAAACATTTGTTTTAAAATCGATTGTTCTTAGACAAAAAACTTAGGTTAGGTTTCGTCTTCAAAGCGAATAAAATATATGCATTCAAACATTTTTGAATAGAAATATGATTTTAATCTATTGTTGCGTTAAAACCATTCGGATAGTTGCAAAATGTCGTACTCTCATAAAGAATTGAAATGTGTAATAGAAAAAAAATCACTCCTGATTCATTAGCTTCTTCCATTTCATTACATTTAGTTCATGTGTGTTCAGCTCTATTGTGTTGTAAATAGCTCTTTCCGATAGGTAGCGTGCGAATAATGCATTTCTTTATCTACATTTTGCCCGAGGGAGCCGATGCAAGTAAAGAAAATTTCTTCAATTTGCCCAAGATAACGAGGTAGGGAGCCAATTTGTGGCTATATCGACCCCTACACATATTTTATTCGGTTAACCGCTTTTTTTGGTGAAACGAAGTAGCTTACACGCCATGTTGCAGTTACTATTGTAGTTAATGCTTAAAGAATAAGCCAGTAGTTTATTAGACAATATATTAAATATAAATATAACAAAAAATAATAAGATTTATATAAACTGTAAAATTATATTTGATGATGAACAAGCGCAGGAAAACGAAGTGTCATATGCAGTATGTGTGCAAAATTATTATAGAACTCTTTATACGTACATACATATACATATAAACAGTATATGTATATATAGAATTGAAATTTTAAACTTTAGCGTTGAAAATGTAGCGTATATTGCCTTATATTTTATTACAACAAAACGAAACGAAACGAAAGTTAAGCGTTGAAATCGAATATCTTCTAAAATAAAAGTAATGTGGTAGTTGATAGACAAGATAAGCATGATCTTATATTTTTTATAGTAACATTATTTTTCGGAAAACATTTCCAAGACAAACGGTCTGAGGAAAACGACACAAAGGTTTAGTATCCTTTGTCAATTATACGCTTCAGTGATTCCCGCCAAAAGACGGCCATCTTGGTTCGTGGTGACGGATCGCCAGCACCACCTATTGTTAGCACATTCGTTTATGTTTTTTTCGGTGTAGACTGTAACCCAATTCAGGGCATTTGATTGATGGCTTGCGTCACAATTATTTTCTTGTCTTCGTTCTGTTTGTTTAATTCTTTTCTAAATTTTAATAAAAATAACACAAATCAGATTGTCTAATTTATGAGAGAATTACATTTAAAACGGATTGTTTAAATAATAGAAAGATTAATTGTCTGTGAAAAGCTTTAACATTATTATCATAAAGTTAATGACAACGAATAAAAGCGCCGCAAATGGCAATCTGAAGTACTCATCAATAAACATGGTGGACATTCGTAGAATGATCGAATGGAAATGAAAACATCAAATACGTGGTGCCGCTTTTAACGAGATTTACATTTTAAATAATATTATTGCTTTAATTTTGTCGGCTGTTTTTGACGACGTCAACGATATTGCATTTGTATTCAAAATCACATCTCTCGGGGCAATGTTCATTCGTTAAAGTGTGGATGAATTATTAATTATTTTCTATAGTAAACTTTTATCTCTTGGGATTAACTTTTCATTTCATTTCATTAACAATAATAAACTAAATAAGAGAGTGTTTTAGACCGTTTTTATTTCAAAACGACTCTCATGAAGCACATTAGATATCAAATACTTTTTTGACATAGATTTTTAATTAACGAAGATTTTATTTTTAAAATTAAATGTTTAGTTTATCTTTCAATATGTAGACAGATAAACTCTTAATTTATGATTGTTAATTGTATGTAAAAAGTACGCTATTAGATAAATGATTTATAAATAATTAAAAGATTTTTTGCGGTTTACAAACGCGTTTATTATTAATTATTTTTACAAACATTTCGAAAGCTTTACCTTTAACGTGATCATCAATTTTATAAATTATGCAAAACAATATACAATAATACAAACCTTTTCCGGTCTTTATGTTCGTTCGAAAAAGGCAAAAGTTTCTGATACTAAAAATAAAATATTCAGTGTTGTTTTTTTGCTGACACTGCACAGCAAGTGGAAGCTGCGACTTACGGGCTTGCGGACGGATTAGGGTGGGGTCCATAAAACGTCCTCTCTAACTGGATGCAGTAAAACACAGGGCAAACGTTGTAGGGGAAGACAATGAGATTGTTTCAACTGAATATATTATAGCTAAATGTAATTTGTTACTATTTTTATTTGTACTAAGTTTGTTATGTATATAAGTTAAATTAGTTTACAGTGAGCATAATGACATTTGAGTTTGATTTGGGAGGACAATACAACTACAATTACATTAAATTCATCAGCTTCCACTAGATCAAATAAAAAGTCCACCCTCATTGAGTTAAAAATCGCCAATACATATAATTTTAAAAAAATCACAACAGATACAAGCAGCACCCTGGATTGCTGTGACCGCCATTTCAGCAGCCAGTTTCAAAAGTCTGACTGTGTTATTAAAATAAACGCGATAGTAAGCATAAATTCTCTTAAAATATTATATAATAGTTAAATCAAAGTCGCGTGTAACCTCAATATCATTACAAAATTATTAGAGATTTTAAAAGTTTTGTGGAAATAGGAAGGATTTGGTCTGGCAGTGGAATCATTACATTTTTTAAACAATAATAATACAATCAAAGCTCAAGTGTAGTATCGTGTTCCGTTAGATATAGGTACCACAGAAACACGAGTAGGTTTATATACCTATATATAAATATATATACGTAGGTACTTACGTATTAGAGTTATTCTTTTAGAAATGTGAAACTAAGAGAAAAAATAATGCCAACATATTATTAATGTTGAAATATAATCATGATATTCTGCTATTTTATCATTATATCTTCTTTTTTTAAATATTAGTATAACTTTGACATTGTTCGTAATTTTAAATTTGTATTTATTATATTATGAATGGAAACAAAGATGTTGCTAAGAAATGTATTTTATGTAATTGAATACAATTCAATAGAGTTGCGGTCTGCACTTCGAGACATAGTTTCTATATTGCAAAACTTGTGGATGTCGACGTGTTTTGAAACAATATCAAGACACACTACACCAAGTGCTCGTTATTGACTTTCTTTGCAAATACAACGCTATTTATTATTCTTTTCATCAGATATCTCCGTTTTAAACTATTCAATGCAATTTTATTAAACTCGGAAATGCAAGATTAAACTCTTTCACCTTGCAATGTTTGTCATCAACATTTGACTGCCAAATGCGCGCTCATGTGAGGTGATATTCGGCAACCAATGGCGCTCATATTGTTGGTTTTTACATAGCTCCGTAGAGCTGGTGCCTTCGATATTGGAAAAGTTCTAGGAACGAGCACGCGGCGTTCGACGACGGTGAAATTGCGCTTCGGTACATGACTGAGATTTATTGCAATTGTTTCACAACAATATCGTTTATTTTAGAAATTTATGACGACTTCTTGACACCCTTGTTATATATAATCTGTGCTAAACTAACCATCTAATCCAATAAGTAAGGCTGATCTTTGGCTTCTATCTCATCGACTGTCCTATCTCAACTTACAAAGAGACAGAATAGTGGTGATATGGTCTGTTATTTGTGGTTCAAATCTAAATCTGTAAATCCAGGTGAATAATATATTAAACGAGTTCGTTCGATAGGGCAGTTCAATGGAACAAAAAGAGGTATATTTGATCATGCAGTCTGACGCTCTGAACCTAACGAACTGGAATGAATGAAAAATAAATGCGATTGAGTGGACAGAGATTTTCTTATTAATTTTTTTATAACGCATTATTATATCCGTATTCATTGGATTCATGTATAATATTGTTACAAGAAATTGCATCTAGAAAAGTTAATTTTATGTGTATGGCAGTGTATAGTAAACTCAATTTTGTTTCAGAGATGGCTCAAATTGATGTGTACAATACGATGGGTCTTTAGGCATTTTGTAAGTGAAAATCGTCTATTCAAAACGAAGCTGCCACACGAAACGCAAATTCTTAACAATTTAATTAAAGCGTTTTAAAACGCCAACCGCAGCGGGATCCTATTGTTGTCTCTTTCGAATGTCAGCGTGATTTATGGTTGTAGAAAGAGCTACTTGTGTCACATGGAAAACATATTGATATAATTAAACTCATTTGTTAATAAATGAACGCGAATAAAAATGTTAATGTTCATTATAAAATCTTTAACAATGTAAGATGTAACTCGCAAGATAGATTTTCTTTATTTGGATTTATTTTATTTTAGTTTGTTTATTAATTGTTAAATTTAACATACCTAACCATAATTAGTAAAACGCATTATTAAATTTTCTTTGTCTTTTTTGTAGTAAATAAAATTGTTTGCGTTTTAAACGAATTGTTTTTTTTTTATAAAACACGTTGTTTGAATCCCCTTTGTTGTATAGATGGACAGTATCTGCGCCAGGAAGAGGCGTTTAAACCAAGATAAGACGCCTTAAATCATGGTGAGATACTTCGATAGAAGCATGAGGGTGAAATCGGAGGTACAAACACAATCGTAAAATCAGATGCGGCATTTATTGGGGTTATAGTGTTCTTTTTCAATCGATATCGTAATTTATGTTGTAGATAAGCATAGGTATATTTTTTCGTTTAATGCTAACATAAGAATATTCGTAATTATGTTATTAATTTATATTTATTTAGATGTTACGGTGTACAGTTAGCAACAAATAAATATATCGAGACAAAAATACTCCATAATATCACGTGTAGGAAAGGTTTATTTTTAATTAGTGGGTCAGGGAATTGTAATTAAACCTATTTTTTTTTTAAATACAGAACGTTATAAAGCTGATATTTTATTGCCAACTGTTCAAAATTACGGTAAATTATAATATCTAATGTAATATAATAAAAAGATATTCCTAACTCTATGTAATAAAATATAGAAAGAGGGGTTTTAAAGCTAATCCAGCCGCCTTTTTGTTTTGTTCGTATTTTTTGATGTTAGTGCTAGATACTGTAAGCTGTTACAAAGATTGTTTAGACTGATATCTTATCTTCGTGAAGTATGTGTCATGTTCAGTTACAACTTGTTTTAGACAATTTTCTTGATAGCGGTTTTAAAACTAATGAGTTTTACTTTTTCTTGGGGGAGATAACTTGAAAAATTGTTTTTCTTTTATTTTTTATTTTAACTGAATTTACACATCTTGAAATATAATTATTTTTATAATAATTTTTTAGAATAAATTGAACATATAAGTTTATAACACAAAAATAACAGTAATCAAAGTTTGTCATAAAAAACTAATATGTCTTACATGTGAGTGTTTAACATATTATATGGTATTCGTACATATATTACAAGTAGGTACCGAACAAATTCAAAGCTTGCAGCATGTAATTTGTAACATATACAAGGGAGCTGAGTTGAGGCGGCACTTAACAAGTTAACAGATCTGTTTTCACCTAAACTCCTTTATTTGTTTAGGAGAACAACGAATAGCCACTTTCTCGAACTTTCTTGAACCATCTCGACTTCTGACGTTCAGTATTGAATAGTTCTTTTACCACGTTTTGTTTATAAAGTGTTATTCGTATCTTCATGGCAAAATTAAAGCACCAAAATAACAGTTTGAGTAGGTAATTAAGTTCGTTTGTAAAACATTTTCTCTAGGTGCTGATGTGTTAGTAGCCGACGATGTAGCAGCGTCGAATCGTAATACTAATTGTTGTTCAAGTACATGAGTTATAGCATTTATAAGCGCCATCTAGTGGCTTCCAGAAATAACTCTAAACCTTCCATTTATCCATGCTTATTAAACTTATGGTCATAGAATTATTATCATTTCACAGTAATTCTATAAGAGCTAACTTTGGTATAAAATTTTATTATAAAAATATATATCACTATTTGTTAAAGTTAAATTAAGTGAGGCATCAATTGCAATATGACGATCAAGTTTTCCGCTTTTCAATGCATTGCTTGAGGCTATTCCGTCTTGTTATTGGTGACAAAATTAGTCTTACATTAATAGCTTAGGGCGACGAATAAATGAAATACGATATTTGTTGAGGATAACTTTTATTTGTCACCTTATTTATCTCTTAGCTTTATGACTTCAATTTCGCTTGGAATATACTTTGTAGTAATTCTACGAGATTCAACAAATACAACTAGAATCCGATTGGTTGACGTCAAGCAGAGGTTATTGATAGGGTCGATTAAAAAAAGTCGACGTTGATGAACGTAATCTAATTGAACCTGGAAAGGTGATTATTGATAAATTATAAAAGAAGACAAAAAGTGTTTTTATACGTACATATGGACTCTTTAGGTATGAATTATAATATTGAGTTTTGGAGAAGAATTGAATTAAGATTTTGAATGAGTCGTTTTTGAATAATGATTGCTTTTAATTAAAGTGTGCGTTTCTCTGCGACGTACCCCTTCAGACGAGGCGCGTTAAATACTAAATATGTCGAGCCAAATTAAACGTAATTTCGCAAGGCCTTGAGTTTAAACTTGGTTGATACAAAATATTTATATTTTTAAAGTGGATACGGGATTGTTTGAGTCGCCCTTTGTTTATAGAACTTCGAATAATTTATGCATTTTCCTGTTCATTTTGGAATCAATTTGCATTTAATGAGGGTAAGATTGGGTTTGTTTTAATTTTTTGTGTTTTAACTATTTTCGATTGGATTGATCACCGACTGACTGATTGATATGACTGTCATGGGAGGTGGATTGTTATTAGAGAGTTAAGCATAAGATAGACAATTTAAATTACAATATATTCCATTAAAATCCAAATATTTTCATATTAGAAATATAAGAGTAGCTAACGAAGAATTTTATAAAATCGGACAGACGGACAAATGTAGCTCAATCAGCGAGGAAAGCTGAGTTTAGCGAGGCTGTAGATCTCTGGGGAACAATCCCGAATGCCTCGTTGCTTCTACCAGAGTGATAGATGTGATGATTACGTTAATACGTTTTTTGTCCCGCAATATTAGAACGACGGTTTGTTTCGCACAAACGGGGAAACTCTGATTTCATTAAGGTTAGGGCATTTCGGCTTTAATAAATTATTTGATATGGGCCTTTGGATTTCATAGTACAAATGAACGTAGTTTAATAAAACACAAGCTGAGGTTATTCACGAACATTATTTAGCATTTTTTATGTATAGCAATTTATAAATTTATTCTATAGTTATATAGACTCGGAGATTCAGATAGAAATTATCAGCGAATAATAAAAATTATGAAAATAGTAATACGTAACATATTTGTGGATAATCTCATAAATTTAATATTATTAATGAAGATATGATTGTACACGTTCAGCGGTATTACTCGGGTTGATTTAATTAACTTTTTAAATAGGTCGGCTTATGCACGAGCACGTTGTATAGACTGGACAGCTTTCTGTATGAATAGAGAACCTATATTGAAGAGAAAATTTCAGTTCTGAAGCCAAGCTGTTACACAATTTATTATGCACAGCTTGCACTGAAAGCTCCTATGCACTGAATTAGAATTGATGGCTAAATATTGCATTTATATTTTGTTACTTAATTTTAAGCAACATGTTATTAAAATTTTTCGATTTTAGCTAAAGTGCTGGTTTTGCTGTGACCACGATGGCTGCCAAGCTTTCGAAACTTCGGATAGAAACTACTAGCTTATACGTCAAAGTATTATGTTATTAAAAGTGAAGTAATCGTAAATTTAGCAATTAAAGATAATTAGAGAAAAAAGTAATAAATTAATACTGTGTTAATGAATAGCTTAAACGATCGAATAGTTCGAACATTGTCCACGTACGGCACCGAAATGGTCATTGGGTTTATTCACTCGAGTGTGTTAATGTGGTAATCAAAATGCGCAAACATATCCACGATCACCCAATTTCAGGTAAAGCTTGTTCATTCTCCACAACGTGCCTAAATCTATGCCTAAATATTTTATGGATTATATTCTGATTAAGCTACCATTTATACAATTAATAATACATTAAGAACATCTCACTATGGCTTTTAATACCTTTTAATAGTTTAATTTGGTGATGTCATTATGACGTTACGGGATCGATAAATTATCCAACTCAATATAAAATTGCTTCGTTGGTAAAACAGTTTATTGATGTTAAGATAACATGTCAGGAAACAAACTTTGATCAGTGAATTAGTAATGACGGTGATGTAAAAATTATATTAAATTTTCACAGTAAATTCTATAGAAGTTATAAGCTGTCAAAAACCGTTTTTAGAGGAGTTTGTATAAATTATTTTTAATATGTCATAAACAAAAGCTGTCAAATATAATGTAATATTCTCGCTTTAAGTGGATGAATTTCCTTTTGTATAACTATGGTACGATGATACGAAGAGTGTAGACGAGGGAACCTTAATTTCGTTAAAAGGCACAAAAGAGACCTCCATATGGGGAATAACATTACACGGGACTTGGTCGGAATTAAGTTTTAGCTGGACGATAAGCGACACTGTTGTTACCTAAAATAACGTTAGACACGTTTTACAAACGGAAACATGAGCGTTACAATATGTACATATATGTTCACAATAGAATCGAAAAATGTTAAGATTAAATGCAATAAAAACAATCTAAAATTATGCAAATGTCGATCCGAATTCAGAAAATAACAAAGTGGTACATATTCGTTGCAATGTAAAGTTGTCAGATAATTTTATATATTCATTCGTTCGAGTCAAGTTTGCGTTTCTTTCCAAATCAGATTTACATGACAATGGTCACGTCGTGCGATGAAATTCTCATTGCGAACCGAAGCGGAGTCGACTCGACGGATTTATTAAAAGGGAGAAAAAGGCTGTAATAATACCAGCTCGATGCCAAGTCTAGACGCGGTTTTCATGGCACATACTTCAACAGGATGGCAGATGGACAAAAAATATTTTTCTTATGTGCTTTTCGGATTAACTCGACGTATGCGGGCGCTACTTTTCGTGCTTTCAGTTTTTGTATTTTTTAATACATTCACTTTGAAACATGTTCTGTTTGATTTTATTATTAGTATTACAAAATAACAATAAATATGCATATATATAGGTAATTAGGTATACACTCACATAGACACACTAGTTTTAGAACTTTTCTGAAGTAAATTACAACTAAGATTAGAGTATTAATATTATTTTGGCCGCGGTAGTAACTCGTGAATTTTGAAAGCATAAATATACATTGCTAATTTTATGTAAAAATATTCAGAGAGAAAATTTTAAGCAGTGTAGGCACATAGTAAGTACGGCTTGGCAATAACTACAGCACGGTTATGGTCGTTACAACTCGCTACAGGCAGATGTGTCCTCAGCAAAACTCAAACCCGGGTAATAGTGCTGTTACTAAACATTAAATTTTATCGATATGTTTATATTATTGAGGAATAAATATGTTACTCGGACGTGTTAGGTATTACTTTTAAATTATACATGCAATTGTTGTATTGGGTGATATAATAGTTATGTTTGAATTGATTCACGAATATCGCATAAAGTCTTAAATTATTGTTTTAAAATATTGCAGCATTGAGATATTCTATTTAATTTGAAAACATGATTTTGTAGTCCTATTAGAATGTTATTGGAAAAATAACAAAATAGTTCTACAATGTTGTTTAGTATATAACCTATTGACTGCATATCAATAAAACTATTTAAACAATATTCATAAAGTGAAGTTAGACATTACGGCACAAAAGTTAAATTCAAAAACTTTATCGACTTTAGACATCGACATACTCAAGCTCAAGATAAATTGTAAGTGTAGGCCGGTGGGCGCGACGGGCGTTTTTAAGTCTTGCCTCCACCGAAACACAGGCTAGAAATCTTTATGAATGTAAATGAGACGCCGCTACAACCGCTCTACTAATCTGAAAGGGATAGAGATAGGTTGCATTCGAGTCTGCGGTTACAGAAGATACAGCACGTTCTTATTTCTGTGTGGTTAAGGGGTTTCTAACTTTCGTCTGTAAGCGGAACGAAGTAGGAAAAACAAATAAGGATTCTGTTTGAATTTATGATTCGCAATACGAATACAGCTCTCAGCTGTAAGTATGAGAAAGGTATGTAATTTTCTTGATATCATGATGTGCCGATGTTTGTTTTGAGGTAATGCAATGAACACGCATGTATGACGGCGATATGTCGTTCAGTAAATTGTAAAAGTGTCGATAAGACGAATGAAGACTCATTCGTATAAATTTTGAGACTCTATGACTATATTTCGAAGATAATATCAACAGTTGGTATCTATGTCTTAGCAATGACTTACCTTCCTCCAACTAATAAGTAATTTCCATCTCTTAATAATAATCTGAAGTAATCTGTATGTGTTTCATTCCCAAGGAACTTGTGCGTGTCGTCGACACCTGAAACAAAAAACACAATTTTAGCATTTGAGTGACCTATACTTATGACTCTTCATTAATTTAGATAGATATAATTATAATAAAATCTACATAAACATTCTTAAGATTATGTGTCGTGATCTTTGCACTAGAACAAAAAATCGTGTGACGCAGAGATTAAAAACATAATATAAAAAAATATAAAATATGTAATAAATATATTCTTAAAATAAAATTGAAAATAATGATAATAGGTTAGTGAAAATATATACGTACAAATGAACTTCTTTTTTTAGTTTCCCAATTAAAATTATTTTCAGTATCTTTTATATTATTGTAACTCGAGTATGATTTATAACTATAACTTGTTAGAAAATGTTAGATAATACTAATGACCCTCGAATGCAATATATTTCGCTTATCCATTGTCTATGATCGAGGTATAATTGGTCCTGAGCAAGACTGGATGTCGCGGCTGTGATATATGTGGACGAGGGCCAAGTGATTTATCGATATACGAGTAGTATTACGTGCTGGACATCACTAGGGGAGATAAGTGTTCACTTTGGTTATTAGTGTACTACGTTGAGGTAATTTGATAAATTTTAAAAGTAAAAATATCATAATTATTTAAATTACCTATGAATTTAGATTAATGTTTTTTATAAACCATGATATAATTTGTATATAGGTATACATTATTATTTTATAAGTAAGAAACCCCAAAATATTACAATATTATGTCATAATAAAATTCATCTTAAGAACTTTTTCTCAGCAAACAAACAAATAACTTTATGTCATACAATAATGGCGAAGACGGACATACATGAAAAACTTCATAAAGATTTCGGTCGCACTAGAATTGTTTTCTTTTAGTTATTTCTCAACGATGTAATAAAAAAAGTCTAAAAGGCGAAGTCAAATAAAAGTTTGACGCCACCCAAACGCGTTGTACGTAGGCGTGATAAAAGTCACAGATGGGGATTTAGGTTGTCACGAAAACTACGAATATTCATGTCTATTGCGTGCAAATTGCATTATTCAAGATATTATGAACGATTTATAGTATATTTTTAGCGAACGAATAGCTTATTGCACAATTGGAACAGATTGAAATCATTTTTTTTTATTATATCAGAACTAAAAATTTAAATGTTTGGAAATAATTTTATAAGTGTACAGACATAAGATAAAATTAACTAAAGTACCGTTCACCCTAAAACCAACTTCCACGTTGATTCCTCTGAAACGGCTCGCTTCAAAGGTTTCAAACTTTGGTCTAAATGGTCTTTGAATAATGGGAGACTGCCTCATTAAGGCCTTTGTCAATACAGACTGCGTTCATGCTTGGTGTTCGACTACGGTATATTCCCATCAAGTAATATTGTACCTATAAGAAATTGTGTATACATAAATAACATATTTGACCTAATATTCAAAATAATGAAAAAGCGACATATGAAATATTACAACGATAAAAATCTAAATTACAGTATAAAAGAGAAAAATGCAAAAGAATAACAAAGAAAGTAATCTTGCGTAAAGCATATTCATTTACGTAACCATAAAAAATGTTAAGCATGCCTACAATTCCTTGTCTAAAGAATCCATAAAAAAACAGAGCGCGAATTAGATTGCGAATAAAATGCTTCGATGGCATACGCGATAAAAATGTTACATCAAGAAACACTCCTTTTACGATTATAGGGTCTACAACTACATTTTTTTCACGATTGATGACTATGGAAATTCTAATATAAAACGCAAATATCAATGGCTAAAGGAAACCAAATCCTATTCTTATATTTATTGCAATAAAACAAAAGTACCTAAGATTCTTATTAGAGTTTACTTCAAACAAAGGGTTGATTGTAAAAATTGTAAGGAAAAGCTTAGAGAAAAATATAAAGCGGCCGCTCTAATTGTTCACAGAGGAGTCATTAAAAAAACTAATTACTGAGAAATCATTAAAATGTATGATGAGTTCCGTAGCGGCAAGCCTATCCGACCAATGGTAAATGAGGCAATATTAGGGTGGGTGTACATAGATATCCCATAAGTGCACTTAGGTCAGCGTGCATGATGTGTATTTATGTACAGACCTCTCAAATTTCGAGGGCCAACAGAATTAGTAATTTGAGCACATGTTACGACTTAATGTTGTCAATATTAATAGTAGAATTTTAGTTATGATCAAGTTTAGACGTTTTTAATGATAAAAATGAATTAAAATTAGGAAGTTTTTAATCAAAAGATTTGTGGTGAAGGCAACTGACTCTAATAAAGTAAGTTAGTAGATACTTGTTAAGCCGCCCTAAATCTAGCAGTTAAAAATGATATAATCTATCAGTAAAGCCGAGCCCATCAGATAATGAAGTGCTTAGCAAACTTTGCCAAGTCTCAAGTTTTCTGACTTAACACAAGTTTTCAGCAGTAGGGTGTCCCCATTGATAACCGTCGACAAGCCACTTACAAAGTTAACAGAACCTTGGAATGTGGATTCAGATTTTATGACGAGGTAATTATTAAGATAAAAGATAAAGATTCGCTTCAAACGTTTACTGTTGACGTTGATGACTTTGAAATATGTTTAACTGGTCGACAATAAAATGCATCAACAATATTAATTTTACGATGTATTTTGAGTTAATTGAATAAAATAGTAAATAAACCTTTTTAAAATGCATTTGTTTGTGGCATAAAAATATATAATATTTATTATTTAGTAGACACTGCAAAAACCTGAGGAAAGTTATTCTTTGTCGGAATGTTGATTGTGTGATACAGTTTAGACAACGCCATCTAGTGGAAAGTAGCGAAGTTTCCACTTACACGAAGTACCGTTTATTAAAAACTTTAAAAACTTACAAATGTTTAAATTCCTCGTAAATTTGAGATGTAAAAATTTATTCGATTAGAGGCATAGTTGAAAAATACTGAGCAAATGTAAAATTAACGTTAACACTAGAAGTGTCGGGCTGCATACTATACCTTTAAAGACCGCAGCCGTCAATTTTGTTTACTATAAGAATATCGCTGCCGTCACATTGACGTAAAGGAATCTCATATACCACAAATATAATAATGGTTTTTTATATGGATTTAAGTTGACAATAGCAAATTAGGAAAAGTAATAAAATACGAAAGGAAACAAAAACATAGAGTGTAAAATATTTAAGAATGAAATCGCCGTACCGTCAAATTGACGGTGTTGGTCTTTCTAGTGTTAAAGACATAAAACTGAGCGGTTACTGCCGCATGAAACTGGTGTAAATTACATCAGAGATAGTTTTACTGCTCCCATGTACTACATGCAAGTAACGTCGGCCATTTTACCATGTTTTCGAGATTGTATATACAATATGTAAATCTATTATTTTAGTATTATGTAAAGAAAAGTAATTCGGATTACATTTGAAATTGAATAACCGGTTAAAAGAAATATTTATTCGTAATATTTTTAAAAAAATATTTGGCAATTTATTATATAGGTATGTGTTATATGGTTTACTATTACATATCTTATTTCGAAAGCTTAAGCGTTACGATGAATAAAAAATAAAATAAAGTTGATTTAAAATCGAGACTTCATGTGCTGTGTTGCACATTTCTTTTCTCTAATAACTATATGAACTATAGTTAAGTAAACTATAAGATCTTTTTATAGCTTAGTAATGAGGTATTAGCGGATGAAATGTAAGTAGCATCACACAACTCTTGAGTACTAACATTTTACAACAGGTACTGGTGGATGAGATTTTTTACGGAACGACCGAGATAACGCTTTTACGACTATGATATCAAACTCGTTTGTTTTTTATACTTCGTAGCAAATATCTGGAGTGACCTTGTTTCTTAGCGAAACTTTTTACATTGTATTTATTTACAGGACGCAATATTGAACCTTTCTCTGGAATAATATTTACATTTTTCATATTGACAATAAGATTATGTGTCCATATGAAAAACTTATGAGTAGGTACCTATCTAATACAATATAACTTTCTTTAGGAATCAAGGAACATAAAGAACAATATTTATGTTTGACCCAAATTTTGGCGGGAGCTATTTTTAATAATAGCATTTTATTGATTTACTTGGACGCAGGGTTAAGAATAATAATTTTATATAAATGTAAATAGTAACAGTTTAGCATGTTGCACCGATTATTTTGACTGACAAATGTTCATTCATCTTATTATAAAATATTAATATACATTAACACTGAATACAAAAAAACTTTATATTATCTTTAAAAAACCAATACAACACATAATAAATAAAAACACACATAAACAGCCATATTAGTCTCATCGTGATCACGGTGTTTGCAAAGCTTTACAAACGTCGAATAAAATTAATCAAAATAAACGCAATAGTAAGCCACATAAACTCTGAATTAACAGAACAATACAGTTTCAATCCAATTGTTTGTGTTAACCTAGTAAGCTTCTTACACAATGTTTTTTTCTCATATAGTACTCATCTCATGTTCTAAGTAAAACGCATTACGACAATTAAATAAGACGCCATAATGAAGTTAAAAGTGTCTGGCGTGGTCTTCTTCAATTTAATTGTTCTCCGCCTCTAATTAATGCGGCGAAGAATGGAGAGCCCCTTAAGGTCGGTTTTAAGAATAACTAGACGCTAGTGCTTCAGGCGTAACGTTTATTTTATAGTTTTCTTTGTTATAAATCTTTATTTTGCAATCTTTTGTTTCCGTTACGTCTGTTACTGGAATTTGTAGGAAGGCAGATAGCAGTTGGAATAGATAGATGTAGTTTTATTTTAACAATAAAGAAAAGTACAAATAAACCTAATCACTATCAATTTAATCTCAATATTGTTATCTATAATACATTTAAAATATATTTTTTTATAGGTAAAGAAAGGCAATAAATTAAAATTAGAAAAATAATGGAGATAATAACTTAAATAGGAAAGTGATTTATACAAAAATAGGAAAAGGAACAATTTTTCTCACTTCTCGCAAGGTTAACGCGGACAAAGGATTGGCTCAGGTGGATGGATAGCGGGATAATCTTGGGATAGAGGACACCAATCTGTTGACCTCCACCTTCCCCCGCGCACGTGAAACATGCGACTGTGTTTGTCTATTTATGTCTACAATATACTTACTCTTGCTTTAAGAATATTGAAAATATACGTTTTCACGTATTGAGTTCTACGGGAATATTCGCAACTTATTTTTATTTCATAATATGAACAGTTTTTATGTTTAAACTATTCTAAATTAGCTTGTCATACTTAATTTTCTTAATATACGTTATTTAAAAAAAATATAAGTAACAATAATACAGATTCAAACTATGTACATCATTATTAAAATCGGTTGAGTATGTCGGTATATCGGATACAATGTAGGGTAAAGGTACCTATTGTTGGCACGTGAGAGCATTTTGTCCTCGCATCTCCGCTCGTTAGCTTTAATGGAAACGGCGTACGAACACCTACGGCCGAGCGAGCTTTCACGTGTTATCACGTACTTTTACCTCGCACAATGCCTCTTGAATAAGTCTAGGTTTGAGTACCATGTAATAAGCATCTATTTATATAGTAAATAGTTTGTTGTGTCTGAATAGAGCATATTTAAAATTACGTGACAAAAAAATTCACGTTTTGCGCACTTCATATAACTCCATAATTATTATTTGGTAGAGCTCTCGTTATTTTGGCTTTGAAAACAGTGTCGAGTTTCTGAAATGCCAACTGTAAGAATCACGCGCTCTAATGAATTTACATTTGACATTCGTGTATCTAAGTATTCCTCATTCCGCAAACTCAAACTAATTTCGAAACGTGACTCGGTCATTTCAAGAGGACAGTGATAATACTACACTTTTATGTACAGCTATATGGTCTGACCTTTAATATCTTAGGGAATATGTCTTCTTAACTAATACCGCAGGTTTCCACATAGAAAGCATGAACCTATTAAAGCTTTAATATAAAAAAAACAAACGTCGATAAAACGTTCGCAACAAAACCGTAACAACGAAAATTCTCCGCCAAAAAGGAATATAAATTTTCAAATAAGATTTTCCATCGTAAATCTTTATTTTCCTCCTCGAAGGAATTCTTGGCACAAATTATGCAAGTTTCAAGTTAGGTGGCACCGATTTTAATTTCCTGTGCACCGTTGCACCTTCTACTTACCTCCAAACGTCGGAACCTTTAACTACGAATGTTAGTGGAGTGGGCGAAAGGGGAACATTTAAGCACGGAAAGCAGGAGATTAGTATTTTGTTAATCTATATATAGTTAGTTAACATATTATATTCCAGCTGTAGACATACATGAAAACACAAATGCGTAATAAGTAAAATAGTAGCTCCCATTATGATAGCTCAATTTTTTATATTGATAAGTAACGGCATTTTAGCTTTAGATGTTCAAAAGGAAATCTTTGAATAATGCATGTTAATTGAAACTTACAATCAGATATTTGTTTCGGGCCTGGTTGTTATGATACTCGTATGTTTATGATGTCATCGCTCTGATTTCCGCAATGCTTGTTAGGGTTATTTTGGAGTAAGAACATATGTTGTATATGGATTTATTAAAATAACCTCAGATGTAATTAAATCTCATTTAAATTAGAAGAAGTAATTAATAAAAAAGTCATAATTTGGCTCGAATTAAAGTGGTTTAAAAACCAGTCTAGCTGTATGATTTATGGAAGTACTTAGTTGAAAGCGTTAAAGCTAACATATTTTGGAAATGACAAATGCACTATAAAACTCTATTTTCTAGAATCATTTTTCAAAACAAATATTTATTGCGATCGCAAATGCTTCTTACAGGACAGATACAAATGCGAGTTCTTAGAAATGTATTGGAAGAAATCGATCAATCTTATGCACCTTCATTGAAGGTTTAACGCACCCCAACTGTCAATGATAGATGCATTCGCTAACCGTAGAAGAAAATGTGATTTCATAGATTCCATTGTCATGTTTATAACTTTATTTTTTATAGAAATCTCAAGGCTGGTGCTTCAATCATTTCTTAGTCTGTGTTACTTAATTTACTACTCAAAGTCAAAATTGAGTTACCGGCCTTAGCGCCCCCTATGTTCTTTGTTAGTTCAAAAAAATACTGTACGAATTATCTAGACGTAAGAAAACATTACTGATTTCAAAAAAGTATATTGTCTTACTTCTCTGTACTGTATTTTAAATAAACATAATAGTATGCCGCATAAAGTATTTTAATTTAGTTAAACCTGTCATAATACGAGTATGTATGACTTAGATGCACAAATAAACTTATGTAACAAGGTAGAGTTGAGAAAGTTTATAATAATTCGACCTACTTACAAAGAGATTATTACAGTTCTGCCGACTTGGAGTTACTGTAATGATATGAAGATAATTGAACCAGATTTAAAGCTCTCTTACATTTTGATGGAAGCATCAAACTTAATGTCCTACAGGTTATGATACGCAAGAGGTAGGTTTTGTTAAAGATCTTTGTTATATATGTTATTAAAATGTCACGGTTTATAATAATTAAAATTCTACTTTGGGGGAACTACAGCACCATTAAGATATTTTGTCATCAACGTGTTGTGATCCTGAACAAAAATCAAGGCCGTATTAACGTAAATACATTGATGAATTTTTTTTTCAACTAAATGGGATGCGTATATACATGTATATATTGTGGTATTTAATATTAGTTATATGAAATAATTAAAATAATGTTAGTAAGAATTAACAAAGTTTAAATAAGTTAACATTAATTTCTCCTTTGAACGTCTTGGGCTAAGAAATTAATGTACATTTTAAAGCGCTATAGGAATTAATTATTTATATAAATTAACTTATTAAATATTTATCTTTAATTCTATATAAAGTTTTGTAATAGTTTTATTGAGAGAAGTAAGAATTTACATATGTATCATATATATATATATATATATATATTGTAATATTGCTCTTATCCTTTGCACAATTTTTCTATACTAAGGTTGGTTGCCTAGAAAGGATCACTTTTTACTAAAAGACCAGTATCTGCTATATGTATATAAACACCTAGTTCTATAATAACAGAAAAGGAGCTAATGTTAAATGAAAATTTATGTCGAGAATGTAGTATATAGCTTGGTTTATAGCTTCAAGAAAAGTTTAAGTAGAGCTGTCATTTTCATGAGAATGTTTACGAGTTACAAAACTAGTTACATAACCGTTGCATTATGCTTTTTTAAATAGTTATATTTTGGAATGTTGTTTTTGCTATTTAAAATTTAAGGATTAGAGAGAGCCAATTAGGGAATTTTGTACGATAAAATAAGTTGGATAACAAGTTGAAAAACTTGCTTCATTGGACCGCTTTTGCAGGCAGCATGAAAAAAATGTAGACATGTTCAAATGTTCGATTTAAAAAGTTTGAGCGACAAATTGTCCAACACTTAACTACTTAATTAATGTTTTAGAGAGGTTTCATGTTTTACTAAAATTACAGTTACTTGATCTCAAAAAATGCTCCAGCCCACATAAAATCATTGAAACATTTTCACGATTTTTAAAAAATATTTAATTTATTTATGTTTTACATATATCTGACGTGATAAGTTATCAAAATAAAGTGCAATTTAAAAAATGGGAAATTAACTCATAAAAAAAATTATAATAGAAAATATTATTATAGAAAAAATATTGTAAAAACTGCCAATGCTGTAAAAAATAATAATTTATATCTCACAATAAATATAAAATGGCGTCGTATCGAAGGCCATAGATGCACTTCGTTGCAACGATGTCCGCAGAGGGACAATTAATCTTAAGTCTTTATTTTGTTCTCTTCGAAACTTAGTACAGCAGCACTGATATTAATTCTTACTGAACTTCACTTCGTCTCTTACTTTTTAGGGTGATCAGGGGAATTGAAACATAAAATAAAACATTTCACTGACTGTTGCCAAGTTTAAAAAACTACAAACATATGTTTGTTTGTAATTATGTCTATCTGATTTTAGTTGGAGATTGTTGATTGGTAAAAAATAGCAATTAAGAGATACACGTCTTAACTGCGCCATCTACCGGCAAGTAGCGTCTTTTTTATTTGGGCCTAATATGGGTTTATAAAATATGGGAGTCAGAAAAATATAATACGTTTTTCAGTAATAATTAGAGATGTTCCGACTAGTCGGCCACTAGTCGGTAAAGCCGACTATCCGGCCACTATCGTAGTCGGCGACTAATCGGTAAAAAGCGCCGACTATCCGGCTTCTTACTTTGTGTCTATTTCTCAATGAAATGAATGTGTTACTTCCTTGTAAAGAAAACATATTGATGACATTTATCAAACAAAATTAGTATCTTAATTAAAAAACAAATCAACATAATATTTAATGTTATATAATATAATAATTTGAAACTATCGTCAAACTAGTGAGCTGTAAAACTCAAAAAACTTTTTTTGTTATTTATATTTGTCCACATGTCAGTAGTGACTGAAATTGCAGCGAATCAGCTGTAAACGAAGCGTCACGGGTATCCCCTAAACCGTAGTCGGCCGACTAGTCGGCTTATTTACAATCGACTAATCGGCTAGTCGGCCAAAGTCATAATCGGCACATCTCTAGTAATAATATTTCAAGATAACACAACGTAATTGAGTCATTTATTTTAAAATATATTTTATAGATATAAGTTAGAATTCTTTGTTTGAGTTTATAGCAATACTAAATAGAAGATAACGCGTTATTTTGCCGACGTAAAGTGGAATAATAAAAATTTTACGAGATGTGCAGTACGAAGTGAATTTAAGACTTAATGCAGTCGTGATGCACTGACGTCAAAGTTTTGGCACATGTGCGCATATTGTATGAGACGTGTAACAGGTAAAAATATCTCTTACACAGAGAAGTGCAACTTTTATTAGAGATCCATATTTTAAAAAAATATTTTTCAATTTTATTTTCATTCTTTACAAGAGAGGTTTTAGTCTTATTTTGTATTCACATTATATAGCACTCTTCCGAAAAAAGACACTTTGTAAAATTATTAATAAAACAACAACCGATTACACATTACTCTAGCCGACGATGTCGGTTGAAGTAGGCAAGGTTCAATGCAAGAGTCAGTGATTCCTTATTCAACGTACTTTCTCTTATTTCTTCTCTTTTCTTTAAGAGTTATGTAAAAAGAAAGAGAGTAAATAGGTAGGAATGATAAATTAGAAATATAATTAAAATATGAGTTATTGTTACAAATGAGCAAATTTCACATAGAAAACACAAACTCATATTTTAATTGGTTGAGTATGGTGGTAGAAAAATAAAAACAAAAGCCTCTCGTTGCTTCCGATAAAGGATAAATAAAAAAACAAAAAAAACACGATTATAATAAAGAGAAAAATAAATTCTACAGGCTAAAAACTTAAACATTTGGTCCGTATCTCAGAGACTATAAATATATCAAATTAAGACTTCCCCTTTAAGCCTGCAAAGTCTAGAAGGATGTTAAGGAAATTATTTTCTAGAAAGCCTTCCTAAAGGAAGTGCTTAATGAATAAAAGCTAAACGGCTGACGTTTATTATAAACGTAGGCGACTCTTTTGGCATCAGTTGTTTAATTTTTAATTTCACTTTTATGAGATTATTAACTGAAAATAATAATTAAATTATTTTGCCGGGTGTTGAACGTGTTGTTGTTTTGGAACTAAATTATATACTCGTATTTTAACTCTATACTAATCCGCTCGGGTTAGAGGCGTATACGTTCGAAATGTGCAGGTGACGTTGAATTTAATTTCCTGACTTTTAATGAAATGTGGAAGGTAACCTATAAAGCAAAACATATAAGAGTTTAATTTAATATAAACAGGATATATTCGGCGCAGCGGTGGTGACGGGTCTTCTTTAGCCTAAGTGTAGTCAAATAAAACATTTAGAATAAAAAAAACAGGGCTAGTATATATAATAATATACCTAACCATAGATTAAACTAGCACTAAATTATCATTATCTTTATATAACAAAACTGTGTGATGAGTAGTGTGCATAAACGCCTAGGTGGCTGTTTACGCCTCGTAGAGAGCAGTTACGCTACGCTGTAAGCATTACTAAAGATTTACGATGTTTGTGTCTCTACCTCCAGCGACAAAACCTTGAGCGTAAATCGGCACAATTTAATGCATTTATGGTTGGTTACCTCTAACCTCTCATATCAACATGTTTACCTAAAAGACTTTATATATTTACACTTATCATCATAATTGATAGTGGTCTACGAAATTACGTCGTAGACTATAACACGATGCTACGAGACGGTAATGCTACGAAACAGACATTTTTGTTTCAGATATATTTGTTTCAATTATAACGTTTGAAATATGGGTAACTTTATAACAGTAGGAGTGAAAGTTATTTTCAAAGCGAAAATCGAAATGTTCGTTCAATAGATTTATTTGATATTGAGTGACAGACGCTTGATCTAATAACGTCAACAAGAAATTTCATCAATTTCGTTCAGTTACAACTGCTTTGAAATACACACTTTCCATTATTGAAGACAACTTTTTATTGAATGTATTGGCAATTAAATTAAAACAAACAATCAATGAATGGACAGCATTTATTGTTTTAATAAAATTTTCTTATCAACATTGTGTGATTGCAATATACATACATACTATATCTATGCAACTATAAATGGCTGCCCCATTATAAATGTTTAAGAAGAATAAAATTATCCAAGAATTTCACCACTTCAAAATAAAATTCCTTTGAAAATTATTAAAATAATACTCGTACTTTAAAAGAGAGAATAAAATGAACAAACAGGTGAGAAACTGAAATGAAGAAGAAATTGAATAGCGGGAGGGTTGAATTTCTTGACGTTATCATAAAATTGTCTCGTGAATTTAAAGTGAAAGCTCTAAATTATTTACCGTTCATGTTTCGCAATTTAATTAAAAGAAATTAATAATCAGATAATTAAAGTTAGTTAATTAGGTTGGTTTCTATG
This sequence comes from Tineola bisselliella, assembly GCA_028551675.1. Lineage (NCBI taxonomy): Eukaryota > Metazoa > Arthropoda > Insecta > Lepidoptera > Tineidae > Tineola > Tineola bisselliella. Next base: position 18,403 of record JAPWLS010002236.1, on the reverse strand, counting down.
TATTCAGAGGCAAACGTTTTTATAAGTCGATTATCACGAGTTTACTTTTTGAATTTATTTTCAACATTTAAAAAAGCATAGTTTTATATCTTTCAAACATAATAAAACTAGGGATTAACGTATTAACCATTTAAATATATAATTTAGAATTATTTTCAGTATTTTATTGTAGTTTTCAGAATATCAATTTAAATATATGCAAGTCCTGCAAAAGGATTGTCGCTCACGAACGAAGGACCACTGAAATTCTACAGTAATAAGGTAATGCATGTATTTAGTATTAATAATTATTACAATATACGCAAAACTTTATCTCATTACAGATATAGTTCCATCAAAATTCTAGTGAAATTAATTAATATTCTTGTTCAAACAAATTTTCTTAAAGTATGTTTTATCATCTCATTTGTTACAAACTTACGAATTCCAATAGTTTAGTTAGTACTAACCTAGAAAGTGGAAACTTTTGCCCTTTAAGTGTTGAGGATTCGTGCAAAACTATTTTTAATTTCCCTCAGGGCCGTCCGTACTAACTCATTTATTAGTTTTGCTTCAACAATACAATTTGTATAATTTAACGACTTTTTACGGCTTACTATAGCGTTTATTTTTTATAATTTTAAGTATCAAAAGCTTTAAAACATTGAAATAATGTAATTAGCGCGACAAGTAGCATTAATTATTGTGCATTTCTAAATATTCATATTTATCCTTTAGTAAACGTGGAGGCTAAGCCAAAATTCTATGATCATCTTTTTAGATGGTCCTACAATCAGACTGCGCTGTTTATGGGAATTTTGGGTTCGAATTTGATTTGTGTTAGATTTTGGATATGTTCTGTTAAGTGTATTTATTCTGATAATTGTATATATTTTGGTATATATATTTCTTTGTATTCTAACAGTTTTGTTTATACATTCTATTTCTATCTCTATTATCTTTCGATCATAGATCTAGTTCAATAACTGGGGTACCCAGTAGCACAGGTTTTCAAACCTAGTACAGGGGCCCTTGCTATTTTTATGTACCTACCAAAATTCTTTACTAATAAACTATTTTATTAACATTATCTATTTATTAATTTGTTATATGGCTATATTCAAATTAAAAATATACGCATATTAAGTGAAACATATTAGTGATTATTTGTGCTCAGTGGTACCATGAGACACGATGCGTTCCATTAGAATATAGATATTTACTATAAAAATAAGTCGATACACTTAAAATTCAAATAATATCAAAATGCACTTAAACTGGTGCAGTGATTTAGAAATCAAATGAGAAAGGACATAATATAATATTCTTTAATATACATACCGGGTGATTCAAATGATGGTTTGGAGCAGAAATTATGGTATTAAATTTTGGGTCCCACGTGACAGGCATTGAATAGTGTGGGACCATTGAAAATAATATTTGTTTACTTTAATAATAAAATAATAATAAATAAGATACCTAATATTAATGAAGTCCATTGGCAAAATATTGTTTACCTACTTCGTTCGTTTTGAATTTACAAGACATAAAAGACATTTTTATCAAAGGCGCTGACATTTTTATTTATATTTATGAACTTTATGCCATAGGGTGATACCCGTATTAATATATAATTCGGTATATTCAGAAAAATAAAAAATAGATAATCTGACTGCAGGGAAAGACTCTATAACGATACTTACTTTTGCCATATTTTCGGCTCGAAGCGTTCAATTGAATCACCCGGTATATCCAGAAATTATGTTGTATTTTGTGATGACATCTTATTAATGAGCGAACAAGTTGAGTATAATAAATGATGTAGATATCAATTTTATATAAATTTATGATTATAAGTTGCGTGCGTTAACTTTAAGTGAAATCTAATCTGTATATAAGTTGTCGGAGAGGCGCATAATGAGTTTTGTTAGCCGCCGAAACAATTATAAAGTTTTGTAATTTAATTTATGCTTATAATAGAGCGAGACATGTTGGAATGTGTAATGATATTAAAACTTTAACCTTATTGTATGTTAGTGAATTTCCATTGTTTGTGGATAAACAAAATGCAGCTCTGGATTCTAAGCACGCATTTTTATGGACTACGTTATCATCATCACCATTGAGTAATTTAATATAGGATTTTGAGCAGCAATGGACTGCAAATAAATTAAGTATTTTTTTGTTTTTTAATTAATTTATAAGAGGGAGTAGTAGCGTGAACAATGAGAACACAAATATTGAATATAGTGGTTAAGAAATACCTATTTTGTTACTTTCATGAATATTTATTTGTTAAAAGTAATACATTAACGCCGTTAATTTTATTTTTGTGTTATTTAAAAAAAAATTAATGCATTGTATTAATCATCTGTGAAGTGCTTTCAAGACAAAAGGAATCATACAAAAGAAAAAAAATCATATAAGTGTATGTTTCAAAGTAGCGTTATTTTTTACGTTGAAAAGATGGAGTGAAAACTGAAAAGTTTGATAGATGACTACAGTATAGTACCTACCATATTCCCGGGCATCTCGCCAAATGCCTTCTCATTTAGGTCAATGTAGGCTTGCTATGACACCGAACTGTTATGGTTATGCCCTAGATGTATACATTGCCCAAGAATATTGTTTCAATTTTCTACTTATGTTTCGTTTAATATGTTTTCTGCGGAATTGCAAACATTTTATTTAAGAAAGTTACTTTTATTGTGTAGTTACATTTTCCGTTGTTTTTTTTAAAACTATAATATTATGTTAGGTTTCTAATTATATTTTAAATTATTTCAACATTATTTTGGTTACCATATTATTATAATAATATATGATAAATGTATATAGGACTTTATAATACTTTATATATAGTGGTAGAAGCGTTTATATTAAAAAGAGAGTTTCTAAGACTCGACTTTAAAGCTTTATCGGTGCCCCTTCCGCTTCCGGGTCACGATCGCGAACTATCGATTTTCTATTTGTAGAAGCTCACCTGCATTTCATTCCTGAAGTGGCGCCCCGTATCGTTTGAAAAAAGGAGTTTAATTGAAATCTTTAGTCGTTTTTGTCTTGTTCTTTGAGAAAGTTTTGCGCTAAGATTTTTAATGACCTCGTTTGTTTCGAGATTTATCACTGGTTTAATTATTTCCTATGTATTTTTATTATAAATTTAACTCTACTACTTAGGGATTAAGGTATAATATCACGTAGCAATTCTCAATACAGTTATGTTGAAAAAAGTGTTAAATATAAAATAAAATTTAACAACGAAAGCTTATATGTTTGTATATACGTTATCAATAATATTTTTATATATTTTGCAAAAAGAGGGCAACACCGGGAAGGTTTTATCGGACGACATCCGTTGGCATGTCACGTTGATGCTCATCGATTTTCGATTTGTGTCAGTCGATGCATTGTTGTTCTTTACTCGATTATAAACATCCAGATTGTGAGTCGGCAAAATCATATCTTCACGCTTTATTTCATTATTACGTGCAGTCGAGTTAACTTTGGCTTAATGCAACTCATCCAACAATGGACGTCCATTACAAATTAATAATTTAGAATATATTTCTTGAAAATTATAACAACTTGGCCTACTTACATTTATAAACACACACATAAATACAATATAAAACATTTAATATTTATATAAATCTCAATTTGGATTTCAATTTTTGTTTCTGCCAATGAGTGATCATGCTGCTACATATAAGCGTAGATTTAAAAAATATATTATAAGAAAACACGCTACCAATTTTAGATCGAAAATCAATATAATGCGTCGCCCGTGTGACCCGGAATCGGAAGTGGTGTCATAAATCCGCTGTTTCAGCCCGCCCAGTCGGCTTCCGCCGAAATACGCCACCCGAAAGCCGCTACGGAGTTTTTGCACTATTGTTGGTAATAACTAATGGCTTGTTCCGATAACAATGAAACATCCCTACTATAGTGTATAGACAAATTTTTGATTAAAAACACACATATTTTAATTGGGAAAATATTTTGTTTATTGTGGGTTCATTATGAGAATTTATAATTTGGAAAATGTTTTTAAATATTAAAGACTAATTATCAAAAATGTTTATGTTTTCGTAAAATATTTTATGTACCTAAACCTAAGGTACAAAAACAATACTTCTGATTCAATTTTAAATAAACTTATTACCTTTTTTTAAGTTAAACGGAATTGGAATGAATAATCCCACAGATCGGAAACTACAAAGTTTAATATTACTTTTATATAAAATATAGAAATGCAAGAAGTGTATTTAAGAAATATTCATTCGAAATGAAAGAAACGAGTATCGATCGAGTGCGGTTTTCATTTCACTTGAACAAGTTGTCCGCAAACAAGCCGCGCCTCAGAACTTTAATAATGATGTAAAATATGAAACTCTTTCCTTGTCTGAAACCAATTTTGTTCACTTTGAAATATTTCTTCTTGACAATCGAATATTTGGTTGTTAAATTTATGTATGCAATTTGCATTAAAAGTTTTTCATTGTGATTGAAAACAAATTTATTATTTTGAAATAAGTTTGTCTGCTTAATATTATTTGTTACATTATTATTGTGGCTTAACCCTACTTATAGTCATTGTAGCAGTTTGATAGCAATTCATGTTTACATAGAAGGTCACCTCCCGACGGGACGTTCTTGATGGATGGCTCGACACCCGACAGAAATCAATCTTCGTTTCGATGCCAAAATGTTATCGAATACTACGACCCTAAAATTATACGAATTCGACTCAACATTATTTAAACACAATCCCTAAGTAAATATAACTATATCTGAACTTCTTTGGAAATAGATTAGCAGAAATATAGGAGAAATCGCAGACAACAAAAAATAATTGACCCTAAATGTGTATTGGGAAAAGCTTTTTGCGAGATCGAAATTTATTTAAACATCTGCTAGAAGCAGAGTCTCATGCCTCAAGGCGAAGTTAGAGTGCGTATCAGAAATACCAATCTCAGTTTATACAACCAAAATTCACTATACACATCGCTGAAAATGTTGCACCATTTGAACCTTATACTGACCACATAAGGGTGAACTTTGTATATATATATTTTTGTATAAAATAGATTGTTTCCATCCGTACAAAGGTTCGCTGATTACAAAAAAAGGCTGCGGGCGATGCAGCCTGTGCTTAGTGCGAGGCACTACAATCCCTGAATCTGAAATAATGGTTGCATCGTTTTTGTCATTTTTTACCGTTGAAACGTATACGGGTAGATTTAATTTTATTTGTTAAGTGTCACGTAGCCACCCTATCGATTGGGATGTAAATATTAAATGTGATTTATATGTTTACCTTTTTTTGTGGAATTTGACGTAAAATGGAATAAGTATTTTAACTTCTCTAGTTTAAAATGGACGTGAACGAGCAATTTACATAACAATTTAAAATGTGGAATATTCAATTTAAAATATATATAAAAACCTTTTATATTTCGCCTCCATTAAAAAAGAATAAAGGAAAAATAAACAATATTGTTCAAAAATCGTTATTAAAAAAAGCTACCCTAAATACATACACGTCTGATAATTTATTTGAATATTAATACTGACCTCGCATATTTTCATTTGTAATAAAAAAAAATAATTTGGCAATAACATTATTTTGGCGTTTTTATGCATAGTTAATAATTCCTATAACTAATTTCGTTATTTTCGTGTGTTGCTAGTCAACAATAGAAAGAAACTAAGTCACAAATTTCAATGATATGAAAAAAAAAACGTATTTGTCAATAGATAAAAACAATACCTATTATTAACTCTTAGAACTCCTTCACGATAACTGTAGTTTTCAAAAAATTAAAATGATTAAAATAAATGTGATAATCTTTTCATTTACTGCGTTCGCATGAAGTTTTTTTGTAGATAATTTTTTCTTTAATACTTTATATATACACATATATTTTTCTAGTTGAGTGAGCTGTGTTTGTTCGATTGATGGAAGACCTCCTCAACTTATCAATCTTCAGAGCTACTTACTAACGTCCTTTGTCGTGCCAAAGTCCCATTTACCTTAAAGAAAAACATTTTGAATAATTTAGTAGCCATTCCATTCGTTAATAACAGTTTTATTAGTTGCATTATATATTTATTTCATTTATTAATTGTGTCACATACTCAATAATTACTAGAGATACTTTGAATTACGGAAATTTATTAATATTATTATTTCAGTGGGATATTATTAAGCAAACAAGGGAAGTTTGAACATCATTTGACAAGATCGCCAATGTAAAACAATAATAAAATTATATCCCTAAACATTTTTAGTGGTATACGAGCAATTTAATAAAAATAATTGTAAGTGTGAAGAAAAATATAATGCAATTCTTAAATTACTCCGTCTACAACATTTCTACAACGACTAAATACACACATTTGCGTTTTATTAACGTGCTTATTTGTAATTATAATTTAAAAAATACATATATGATTATAATGCATTCTTAGGTAGATGTGGTACGTGCAGTTCTTCACAATTGAGTTGGCAAAATATTTTATAGCACACTGTAATAGACTAGGGAGAATTATTTAGATTTCGTAATTAAATCGCTATATACTGTATGTATTATTTTAATAGTATTTGGTATTAGTAAAATCAAATTACGTTACCTACTCAATTATTAATCGAATGTGCGAGATTTTACGAATACTAATATTCGATAAATAGTTCTATTCACAACAGAACTATAAGAGTTAAAAGTAAAGATTTCAATCATTTTAGATATGAAATCCCTAAGAGGCAGGATCCTATAGTTTTCCTAAACGATGGTTGTGAAAGATGCCATCAAAGGGCTATCCTAAAGGGCTGAAAACATGACTTTACTTTTAGATAGATCTATAGAAAATGAGTCATTTTGCAGTATAAATATATATTCGATTGCGTGGGTTATTTTAACCACAAGGCTGACACGATCTTGAAAGTCGATGTCTGCCCATCGCCTGTCACTTCGATAATTGTCCCTTTTCTAGACTTTGGAAACACGCATCAGTTATTCATGGTTTACGGATGTCATTCAAAATGATCTTATCTTTTATAGTAAGTTTGTGAATCAATATTGATGTGGGAAATTTTTGAGAACAAAATACCAAGTTAAAGAAAGTTGTTCGCACCATCTTCTTCAGTTTCTATTTCAATAATTCAAACGACAAAAATGTTATATTAAAATTTGTAAAAAAATAGTTTTAGTTACAGATGATCACTCTTCATAGCTTTTCAGGGGTATGTTTTCATTTTGTGGTTGACAACTGCCATTGGTCTATCACAACGACATTGAAACAAAGGAAGGCTTTTATTATTTATTTATGTTTCTAGATACAATTCTAAAGTTTTAGTTTAAATTTTAAATCAAATCGTCAATTATTCGCCTATGTATATTAAACAAATGTGGTTTGGTGACTTCGCCACGCGCCTACAGTTGGCGCTGCCTGAAATGTGACACATCCTACAAAAGTTAACATGTTTATCCGATCCAACAGTCACCGAAGGCCGAGTTGCCTTGTCTGGCCGGGAAGTCTTTTTTAGCTGTCTACATAACAAATAGACAACCTACTATCGATTTCTATAGTGCCATTAAATAATGTATTTATTAGTTTTAGTATTATTATTTATAGTTTAGTATTTGTTATACATAATCTATACGAAAATTTACGTAAACTAAAGTTGTTTGTTTACAAAAAGAAATCGAATTGAAAACAAATCTCAAAACAAATGTAATGTAATGTATTTTGTACTATACTAAAACAAAACGTGTGACACACGCCTACATACGTTGTTTTTATTGAGTTGGTTAGTGATGTAAAATTTTAGCCAATAGCTGAGCAATTAAAGTGCAATCATGAACATCGGTAACCTAGTTACTTCGTCATCTCGTCTTTCGGTTAACGAGTAATTTACCACCCTAACTCACTACCGAACGCTAATTGCAAAATATTTATAACTTATATCATCTTTACTTACAACATATTACAATATATTTAAAAAGTAGTTTCATTTTATATTCAGATTAGTATTATCTTATTTACGTAGCAAATAAATACAAAGTGTTTCCGTTCACGTCAGCAATATTTTAAAAGTTACCTCCGCCCGCCCTAACACCATGTCAGACGACAGCTAGTCGACAAAATATCTGCATTGCTAATACGGAGCCCTGCACTGGATAAGCGAGCTCTATGCATTACAAATTTGCCGCAAACTAACTTCCTGCGCAGACGCACTAACATTAACATACATAATACATAGCATAATAGTTTTTTTTGTGTAGAAAGCTTTAGTTTCTTGATACATAAATATAATAAAAACACGGGTATACTTTACACTTAAATCAGGGTCTTTTTTTAATTAAATGTTCGCTTAAATCCCATTATGGCTCATCGATTCCAATCGCGTGGATTCGGTTCGCCCTCTCAGGCTAATACCGATTGACATTTTTACGAGAATGGGAACTGCGAAAATATTTTATTAGTAAAGCGGGTAACACCTTTTTGGAGAGAGGTCGTTTCGGTGCGCGTTAAATCGAATGCATCATTTTGCCTCTTCCCGTCCACTCCGTTCTGTTAAAACGTTCTGTCCATTTCGCAATTAACGAATACTCGAAAAGTTCGACCCTCAAAAAAATTGAACACTCAGAATGAATTTCGGAACAAGTGCGCCTCACTTCGTTGCGTATGTTATTAATTGTTGATTGCGCGTTTTATACAATTTGTTTCATTTCGTGGATATTGAATGATAATAATTTATTTTATAGGAAAAGGTATTGAAAGCGCGTTAAACGATACATACATTGTGAAGCAGGGTTAGATTTTACCTAAAAAGTACTAGTATCTTTATCGTAACTAAAATCGAAAAGAGTGTGCCTTTCTCAATGAGTACTCTCAGTTTTAGCATAAAAGCGCTTAAAGCGAGAGCTGCTTCAGTGCGGCTTTACACTAACCCTAAACTTCCGTAAGGAGCGAAGCGCTGACAACGCTGAATGGTATAGAGGCGCATGCGTGAATAGCGACCCTTTATTCCTTCGCAGTTGAAGTTTACGCACACTATGATAGTCTTAATGGTCGTTTTGTGAGCATGTGTGCGTGCAGGGTGTGCATACTCACCCCACTGGAACGCAGTGGGCCAAAACGGGCTTTGTCACACGTTGGTATGAATGAGAGAGAGGCACGATCAATATTTTGGGACTGGAAGCACGAGAACTTATGAAATTTTTAGTAGTTTCATAATGCTTTGGTCGTGTTGTGTAATTAAATTCTCTTGTGGATATGTCAAGTTGAACTATCATTCGTATATACGTTTAACTAAATTAATGTATCAGAGTTATTATACAAATGAAAAGACACGTGTTTCATTCAGATACCAGTTTTTCTATCGTTGATGCCGTTGTTTTAAATAAAGATATTTACAATTTTATACCGCATTCCTGGTTTCTAAAATAGATATAAAATAAGTTTAGGTGTTAATTAGAAATACACTTTACCAACAGCAGGAAGATACTGAAATATAATAAAGACAGCAACAGCAAGGAAACAGACAAGCAGTGACACAAGCGCACAACACATAAGCAGCGGAAATAAATATAAGCACACATTGATACACATACTAAACACGAAGACACACATAGGTTTACATTTAACACACAAGGCAACATAATAAAAAGTTTAACCAAAAATAAGATAATAACAAATCGAGATATTCAAGAGTAGTGTGATTTTGAACCGAAGAAAATAAAAAAATAAACATTAAAATGTACTGCAAATGAAAGGACAGAATCAACAGAAACAAAAACATAATAAAATTTTGATGAAATTTCGCGAATGAGAAGAGTGAGCTTGAATCTCACGTAATTCTTCTAAAGTGGCAAATAATATTATTTACACCGGGGACGGTATCGTTTCAGCCAATCATAGAACTGAAAATAACTTTTGAAATTAATTGAAACAACAATCATTCCTATATTTTGACATTAGAATACCTTATAGAGTCCATGGCCAAGTGGCAAGACTCACCTGAAACTGAAGAAATTTATTGCTTAGAATTATATTAATAAAAAATAATACTTATATTAATTTTATTAATACATATTCGAATATTAAGTATAAATATAGTACTTATTATTAACTAAATAAAGAAAGGTTATATGGGGAAAATAGCGATCTATTTTGTCTGCTTACCCCTTTTGGAATTCCGGTACTGTATATAAAAAGCACCCGAATTAAATTTTAAAATATTTTGGTTCTGGAATTTTTATATGATGCTTAATGAACAATATATTCAGAGAGCGAGGACGTGAGTTCGCAGTTTTGTGTCAGAACTCGTGAAATATTGGCAACGATCCGTCGATGCAAATTTTATATGCAATTTTGGGAACAATTATTCATATTTCTTAATAAGTATTTTTAAACCTTTAAAACTATTTTTAATAAAGGAATTAACTCAATCAACCATCATCAGATAATGTGGCCATCAAATTCGTAAATGCTTCATTGAACACTCAAATGGGGCATTATCTGCAAATTATATGTATATTTCACACGTTTTAGACACCAAGTGGCCATCGAATATAGGCAATAAGTCAGCAAATGAATCCGCGATGATACATTGCGCATTTTGGGACCAATATCGTTTTATATGAGATTTCTTCTGCAAATTTATCGCCCTCTATGCAAATAATCTCAGTGATGGATATTGCGAATGAACCAAGGAAGATGAGAGCTCCGAGTTTCCCGATGTCGTGAAATTATTTTTTTTACAACTCTAGGCTTTAGGTTATTTTTCTTCTTCAGTAAATGACGGATTTCTGGTATCAGTCAATATAAAACGTAATAAAAACGCGAAAATACTGAACATTAATTTTGTGTGTATGAGCAATATTTTTAAATGTATTCATTTTTATTCCACAATTAAAATTTATACATATTCTACATTACCTGCACATGTTACAAATATAACTGTGACATTTATTGTATAAATGAATTAACCAAAAACAAAATATGTTTTAAACTAATTATAAATAACATTCCAGTTCAATTGTTGGAATAATTAAAGCCGCTGGACAAATTTAATTAATTGCAATTTAACTTTATGGCTAATGATATTATACTAATTAGTAAAGTTATAATTTTATCTACGATTATTAGTTAGTAAAGAGTTGAAGATTTTTGTTGCTTTTAAGAACTAGACTTACTAGAATACTAATTTACTAACAGTCTTTCTTTAATGGATATTGTCGAAACCCTTTCATTGTTCAAATAATAATGTAACCTCTAGCATTTGACCTGAAGACTCAGAATAGATATTAAACCGCAAATTAGGTGTTATTCCAACAGATATAGCGGGCAGCAAGTTGATTAAATGTACGTGTAGCTGACCGTGCAGCAGGCGAGGCAATCAGCTTGGACCGAATTAATCGACATTATTGATTCTGGAATAATTGGACCGCACTGTGGCCGCTAGTTGGCAATCTCTGCAAGTTTACCTGACTATGAGATCGTGTGTTACGCCTATTAGGAGGCAATCGTTGTTTACTATTTACATACATATAAAAAGCAAAAAAAAAAAAGGTTTTATCAAATGTAATGTTTCATAAAAATGCTATTAAAATACTTGAATATTTATAACGACAGAAAAAACACTCAAACGTGAAAATCTATCTATTATCTTTTAGTCGTTGTGACAACTCCATTAATTACAAGAGTCTTGGTGATATAACAGTTTCGTTTTTTCGCTCGCTCCACATTTTCGCGAGTAATTTATTTCAGTCTGCTGACGGTGAAATTTTACTTACAAATCGGGGGAGGGACGATTACAAAGGAATATTATGTAGGTATAGTGAACAGAGAATGAGCGTATCTGTACTAAGAAGAAGGGCGCATTTACTTTTTCATTTAAACGTGCTCCGTAGGCAGGTCGAGCGACCGAAGATTATGCGAGATCTGAATTCTTAGGAACGGTCGTATGTTTATTAGTATTGTATATGGTTTTATGTAATTGTAGGTTAGAATAACGTATATTGACATTTATAGTTTGGTTTGTGTTAAATTACTGATTGCAATTTAGTGTGGTGCTCCAAATGCCATTCTGTTCCAATGTTACAACACACTATGTCTGTGTTAACATTGTCCTGATAGTGCAGGGCATTTTAGTTTGGGGTCAGGGCATTGTATGAGCATGTATACGTATTTATTTATGTAATTTGAACAATAAAAAATATTTATTAGCACTTTAAATTACATTTAGTATCAGAGAAGACATCAAGAATAAAGTTATTACGTTAAGAAGATTAGTTTAGCGATATAAAACATAAAATGTTTATAAACATTGCAATTGTTTATTTTATTAATATTATATAATGTTTGAATTATTAAAAAAATATATGTTTTAAACACGTAATAAAATGCTGATTCATTGAAAGCGATGGGTCTATAACCATTGATGTAATTGATTGGGAATGTGAGCAGCCGTTTCGTTACACCATCTGTCTGCATTTATTGTTATACACTTGATGACGTAACATTAACTCACCCGCATGTGGTTAATAAAGTCATTGTGAGTTTGCGCAAATATCAAGATTGATCGGTTAATTGTGTAGCAACGAAACTAATTGGACTGAAGTTTTCTGGTTTCATTTGTTAAAATTAATTAAATTTTCAATTGATTTCAAATTTGTATTATATTGATTTATGTGTTAAAATAAAGTTGCTAGTTCTTTTTAAAACTCATTTATCTTTATTAAACATTACTTTGTTTCTTTTTAAAGACGTTCAATCTTCATAGTGGAAGTAACAAGATTGTAAGCCTAGGATTTCTAATGCAAATAAATTCATCAGAGCTAATGCATTGGATGTAATCAGTTGGCAAGTCGCGGCTGTCGTGATATAAATCAACTTGGATTAAATAGTATTAGGGTGATGATTGTCGAAATGGCCTCTTCGATGGGGATGGATGGGATATTTAGAGATGAGCTCTTTGTTGCGGATATGGGTATTAGAATAACGAAAATTACTTTTAAATTCAATTCATTTTAATTATTATTCAATTGAAATATAACTATATGAATTAGATTCAAATAAAAAATAAATAAATAAACAATTGGATATTTATTGTGATTTAAGTTAATAATAAACAAGAGAATAACACTTTACAGGGTTCTCGAGACCTCTCTACGCCTTCGCTATTGTGGGAGTACCTCCTCAATTATTCCTTCACTGAATATTAAATAATTTAGTAATCGACCAATTCGTGGCGTGACACAACATTTTAGAGATAGGTTGTAGATCGGTTTATTACAAAGAAATTGTACTGTACGATGTTATACAAATTGTTATATTATGTATTGTTGCGTTTTTTTGAATATTGGTTTATTCATGGGCTTAAATATGACTTCGAAGATTCACTCTGTTTGAGCACCAAAGTCGGGCAATTAAAGATATTTGCAATTCTAAGCTGCGTCATTAGCGACTCAAAAAAATGGAGACCAAAAAATTAAGGAGTATTGTAAAATAAACAGAAAGCAACTGGCGAAAAAGATAACATAAAGTTTCGCCCCAGTAAAGAATGAAAAATTTGCTAAAGTTTAATAATGAATTACTTGAAATGTGACTTTAAGGGGAAAGTATGGAAATTTTCCGTCCTAAATTTTATAAAGTCCGTTGTGAGTAATTTTTTGCGTGAATTACGAACTCTTTACTAAAACATCTAGCTAAGTAAATGTGAAAATTTAACAAAATTAAATTTAGGTTGTATCATTTCAGTTTAAAAGTTTTTACTTTCAAACTTTTTCTGTCTTTCTTTATCTTCAAAGCAGCATCAGTACCTGAAACAAAATATAATACAATTAATTTTATAAATTAAAATATATTCAAATATTAAGAGACAAATATATTATAGAAAAAAATAATTAAAGAAGAAAAAGATTGAATGAAAATTATATTATAGTTTCGATCGATCGTCAGTTTTCCTTATGGAGGAATCTTTCAGGAATTTTTTGTGCGATTCACATATTTCTCATAATATCGGGCTCAATACGAACCTCAGCAATGAAAGGAATGGAGCAAAACAATCCCTATTCGTGGTTACAGATTGAATGGAGAAGACATCTGGGGAATATTTTTCTTATAGATCTCAACATCCTTCAAAAGTCCTACAGAATTATTGACGATTGGATTTTTTTTGTTAAAAAACCAATTTCTATATTAAGACTTACTTTGAGAATAAATACTTTATCTATTATTTAATTGTTAGATGAATGCGAGTCTGGTTTCAGGTTTAACCGCCAATTTATGTGTCGTTTTGTTGTTTGGTAAGTAAGGTGATATAATTGAAGAGCAAAGCGAACATTAGTCAAGAAGAAGGTTTCGTGTAGATTAACAAAGAAACATCTAGAAAGGTAAGAGGCCCCTTTACACTAATGTAATTTTCAACATGCCTAGGAGAGGCGTCAAATTTATCACCTTTTAGCAAACCACACTTAAGTTGTTGACTTGAAGGCTCCTTCCCCCTTCTTTGAGTGCTTTGTGGTGAAATTGGATATGCGAATTGTTTTATATAATTCGACACACTTTCTTTCTAAGATATAAATATATGTTTTCAAAATGGTCCTTTTCTTTGTCGTTCATACTGTGGTAAAATATATTAGAGGAGCTATGTCAAAGGAAATATGAATGAAAGTCAATGAACGACTAATTTTTCATAGAGTATTTTAAAAAATAGGTAAATGTAATGAAAGGTGAGATATCAAATTGGAAGTACTATAAACGATAGAATTGAGACAAGAAAGAAGGTTAAAAACAAAACAGAACAGCCAAATATAATATAATCATCACCATCATTAGTGATTCTGTTTTCAAATATCGCGTTGTAATGTTTAATTTTTAAAATGTCAATATGTGCATTGTATACGCAACTGTTACGTTCTCGTTATGCTTTCATAAGCGACTTAATATTCATAGAGCATTTGTCGAATGGAAGCAGCAATAAGTTTAAAAACACAATTACGCCTTTACGATGTCCTGCCATTGCTTGCACTCCCCTCTAATTAGTTAAACGATGAAAGATTGCGAACACTCAAATAACAATTTTAATCTTTACTCCTATAAAAATAAGATTAAACTTCCTATAACAATATCGAAATTTACATAGCGGACTATAATTTACAATACTGTAAAATAAAATATGCCGTATTCCGTTTACATAAAGTATGTTATTGAGTGCTGGAGTCACTAAAACACATGATTTTGCGTCTAAATAAAAAGAGCATTAGTGGATTAAAAGCTCTATAGTCAAGGATTAATGGTTCAATGTCGTGAACTAAATGACTTGAGGGTAGTTGTATTTTTAATTCTCACATCTGTCGTACTTTATGCTAGTAGGCAATGAACGAAAGGGGTGATTAACCCCTAATAAGGTCATTCAAAATGTAATAATATAAGAAAGATTGAATTTACAATGTGCGTCGGATTAATTAGTATCGTAAATTAATCATATCTATATTGCCATAATTGATTAAATAATGTTATGTGACTGTAATAATAATCTGACTTATTAATAGACTTGTAAACACGTATTATGTGTTCCCAACAGTAATTAACGATTCACTTTAATATGTTTCTAATTATGATTTCGATCCGAATAGTTCGGCGTTTTGCAATAAATGTTTTCACGTGAAATGTTGATACAAAGACATACAGTTCGAATTTAACATATTAATATTCCTTATTTTACTGGACATGTATTCGATATAAATGTTACACAGTTAATGTTTTGGTACATTTAGCTGCGAGCTAATTACCCCAGTTGTTCATGTTTACAGCGATACTATGTACAGTTATTAATAACTACGAAGGTATTGTAGGATTAATTTTTTAATGAAATAAGCATTTTTCAATGTAATCACCAATCTTTCCCTACCTAGGTAAGGTTGGTCGCCTTTTACGACATTTTTCTCTGTACGCGGAAAGGTAATTGTATTTATTGCTCAACTTCCAAACAGGATATTAAAACATTTCTTTTATTTACCTTTTTTAACGGCAGATATTTAGAAAAAGATGTTGGCCAACCTTTAGAGTGAGACTATACGATGAGTTCTGAAAATAATTTGTGATATATTTCAAAAAGTGTATGAAAACAAAAAGTAATGTTCAAAGCAAACATTCAATTTGTTCAATTTACTCCATTCGTGTCGTCGTGAGTGGAAAGACTGCAATGCGCTCTACTACTCGTGGTACTAATTCAATTTAAACGCCGCGGAGTCCGGCCTTAAAAACTATTCCCGAACTTGAGATGCTAGGATTTGAAACGGATTTTTAATTTTTTAAAGCTTTTCTTAGATATATTGACCTGAATTTATTGAGTTAAATATACTAGAGAGGATGCTTGGAACAAAGTTATTATGTTACGAGGTTTGGTTCAACGGACTGATATTTAAAAATAAATCATATTTGAAAATATAATATTTGTATATCGCTTTAGAAATGTTATTTAATGATTGTGTCAATAAATAAAACAAAATGTAAAAAGTTAATTTAAAACCTCCATTTTAACAAAGCTGTAATACAAATACTAAAACATACTGCATGTTTAACATGGAGAACGTACGAAGAACACAGTTTTACCGTAACTCAACAATCCAATTCTGTCTAGAATGAAATAGTTTGTCGTCCCAATGTAAAATACGGACAAATTCTACTCTCCTGTTTGACTCTTTGAATTTTAACCGACTTTTATGCCTTTATTGTGTTTATTTTAATATGAAACGCGAATGGCTTTTTCTATGTATTTATAGTATGTATGTATTGTACATTTTTTCAGTTTTATTTAAACGGAACAAAGGCGTGACAACTAGAATAAACTTTTTGTGATTAGACTTAATTATTATTACAACTTATATTTTACTGATAGATGTGTCCAGCTTGTTTAATCACCTTCGCCTGGACCTTAAGACATTTATGTGATGGACTTTAGCAGGCTACTAGTTAAAGGTATGGTTTTTACGCTATATTAAAAACTTGTGTTTTGGAGTTCAGCATAGTATTGCATTTTATTATATCTAGAAAATTCATATCTAAATTACTACGCTCCATTACCATATGCCAAACTTCAATTCTGACTTAATGTCAATTTAGAAACCCAACCTACAATCTATGACAGAAATGCACAGAGTTATACAGCTGGTAATCTCTTTATACCGTACAGTTGTTAGTTATTTGATTACAGCGAGCCACCTACGTTTAGTAAATGTGATTACCTTTGGCTTTATACAGGTTAATCAAATTTATTTTTAATTAACTACAATATTTTTTGATAAATATGTTGCTCATGCAACTTAGTCTTCAGTGACATTTCAGTGTTTTTTCTTCCAATAATTTTAGTGACGCAATGGAATTTCTACTAAAAGTACCAGTGGTTTTTGTAGGTAAAATGAAAACATTACTCAACTATTATATTATAAATAATTTGTTCGCTCATGCACGTTAACAAACAATTAATAATAATCTCTCAATGTGATCATTATAAATAATGATAGCAAGGCAATAGGAAGTGTGACTGAACGAGCCACGAATATAAACTACGTGTAATTTATTAATTTAGTTTCGACTCAAATTATAGGGGTGCTATAATAAAGGATTATTATTATAATTTTGATAAATGCTTATCGATTATATCGAACTAAAAAATTCAAGGGTTTTTATTAATTTTTTGATATTTATATTTGATATTTATTAATTTAATTATTGATTGATTAATTAAATAACAATGAAATTGATATAGAAGTAAGTTAATATTGAACAACAAAGTTAATAATTTAAATTGTCAAAGATAATTAAGTTATATAGTGTAAACGAGCAGTCTTGATCCCCATAGAGTTAGTGAGTCAAGTATATACATATAAGTACACATAGATATTAGACAAATTGGCGTCGTGCCAGTTACCGCCCGCTGCGGCAATACTGCTACATTTATTATAAGTAACCAATTGTCTCACGTTTTTATATTACTATTTTCCTATAGAAAGTACTACAACTATATTTCAGAGTGTATAAGGCTTAAAGTAATCTCACTGTTAACTTTTATCTCATTCTGTCCAATTCTTTATCCATAAAAAAGTATATCAAACAGATATACTGACTTAAGCTATATGTCAAAGGCTTTCTTAAGAAAAACAAAATAAAAGAAAAAAACCTTAGCACATTATCCTTAACAACATGGACTTCACGGGTCGTTAAACTTGACATGTATGAAGAAAATATACTTTATCGTTACATACATTACTCATTGCCGTTTCTATCATAAAAAATAAGTAGCTCCAATATTGTTGTATAATAAATATAAGAGAGAATAGAATAGGTTTGTAACCAATAATCGTACTAATGTTGCTTAGTGCTTATGATAAAAATAAATTAACTGGTGGTT
>JAPWLS010001233.1:0-38191 GCA_028551675.1 Tineola bisselliella | reverse complement strand
AAATTATGCTGAGGATTAAAGATTTAAGAAGGAAACTAATTATGTTGTGTATGTAAATTCTTGCTTTGTCTTCAAAGTAGTTAAAATGTTGCCAGCGTTGTGTCGTGTTATCTTAGTCAGTTCATCTAAAGGCCATTTGAATCTAGCTTTAGTAATTGCTTTTATAATTTTTTTATCAGGAATAGTAATGTCTTAATAATTAATATATTTAATCTGAGCTTTAAAGTTTTTATTATTATAAAAAAAATAGCAAGTAAAATTATGACAAAAATATTTAAAACAATTGAAGGACTATCAAAGTTTTGTTTTTTGTTAACTAAAAAAATTGAATAAATAAGGTGCACACGTGGGAAGGGTGTGGCTAAAACTAAAGCTAAGCTTGATATCTGAAGAGGGAACCTCTGCCAACCTCAGTAAAGCCATAGCGTGAGTTTATTGTAGATTCATTGTGGTTGCATTGAACTGATATGTTTAGTTTGGACCTTAGATTGGTGTTATTCCGAAATTACTCTTAAGCATAGATTCGCTAAGTACAGTTTAAAACTCCAAATGTCATTTAGCAGTATGAAACAAAATAGACCAATCGCACCCTTGAAAAATTGTGATTTTTGACCAATAATAATAATCCATTGCAACTGTCTATTGTCATCTAGTAGTCATTACATTCACACGCATTTATAAGAAATCATTTCAATCGTTAATTATTAATATATTAAAAAATGGAATAAAATGTGTTTAAGTACTAATGATCAGATCAAACTACGCGTTATTTCTGAAGGCCTAAACGTTATGTATAAATCATTTTAAAAAATCTCAGGGAACCCTAGTTAGTTCTCTCCATTACCCACATCAATAGCTAGGCAATGTTATTTGTGGCTAAATAACAAGTTTGACGTTTACGGTGTATGTATTCTCTACAAATAATTTGCTATTATATTAAAAAATGTACATTACAATCTTTGGTGCAATATAGAATGAATTTATGAATGTCGTTAAGTTAATATACATTATTGGCAAAAGTCGCTAAATGGTACAGAATGGATATATTTAGTTTTGTTCGTCATTTCAGTGGAGTTTTGTATTATGTCGAGAATTGAAAAATGGACGTATAGAATGAAATGTATTACAATTTTAAATGAAAATCTCTGAGCTAATTGTGATGAAAACGTTGAATGGAATGCATAGTTTTAGTTTCACAGTTGAATTGGTCGGATTTATTGAATTCCTTTTTAAATATATTTTTTACATAGATGTAAATAGGTTAAACATCGATTTTACTTTACTTGTTGTTTGTAAATTAATTATTTTTTTAATTATTAAAACGGAATTGTAAATTGCGTTATGTTTTTGTTTTCTAAGACTTTGTAATCCAAAAACGATGTAATGAGTAATTTTTGCATTTATATTATTTATGGAAATATATATTCAATTTAAGAAATAATATTTATTGCTTTCTAAAATAAATACATAAATAAAACACGAGAAGTGTTATGTGGTGAAAACTAAAATAGTCTATAAACCTGCAAATAACTTTTAATATTTTTTATTTATTTCAAAATTGACACTTAAAGTGGATTTAGATGTAAATGTAGATCGATGACAGACGACGTTTTCGATCCACGACATGTCAGTCAGATTTCTAAATGGGAAAAAATGAGGAAAAATAGACCATGAGGCTAACCATTGAAAAATATAAACAGTAAGGTAACGACGTCTTATTTTTGAGAATAATCTAATATCGATGGCATTTCTATTTAATTTTTAATATTGTTGTTAATGCCATTTTACACACTACCCCCACACATACTATATATATTAAAATATCCTATTTCCTTTTTCCGGCCTATTATGCCTATTTCCTAAGGCGGGTAACGTGCACGATGCTAAATTAAAAGACTATAAGTTAGTGCTATCGAACTAAATTTAGAACCTAACTTTTACATGTGTACATTAAACGACGGACAGGCCTGCCAAGAAAGCATTCCGGTTCGTGCAAAGCCGGTCTCCTTTCTCTTCCTAAAACATATTTTCTCAACAATTATAAATTCATATTAAATTATATATTGCTATTATTTAATTTGTAATTTACATTATATTTTTAATGTACATTTCTGTTAATATAACTACTTTTATTTGTGAATGGCAACATTGCTATTGATGTTTTATTTTTGGCATCTGGTCACACCAGAGAGAGTAATTAGTGTGTAAGTAATTTGTGGGATTGAAGGTTTTTAATTAATAAAACCTATATAAATCATTATGTGCGATAGATTTTAAATATAAGACAATGTGTTTTCATTTACAATGTTAACAGTTTTAAAACAAAAAAATACACACCGTTGTTGAGATCATGTTTGACTTGACTTGAACTCTATCTGACTTCTTTGTCACTTCAGCCTGGCATTCCACCACAGTACGTCTGATGTTAACGAAGACAACTGCTATTATAAACAAATGAACGCATACAACAGTCGTTTCCGCACTAACCTAAATATATAATTAATTTAAAACTTTTATATTAAGAAATATTTTAATGTGTTCCTAATAGCAAAGTCTATGAATATTAAACTTCGTAATATCTAGTTAACGGGCATATCTGAGGCAAAACCGGAAGCTGCAAATATAACCGATATTGTTTGTTGAAAATTCGTAACTTCTAATTCCGAATTGCAAAGTTTTCATTATAATAATAACACATTAATTATTCTATTATTAAAGGTAAACCAACTTTAAAAAATGCTTCAACAGTTTTCGTTTTACCCGATTTCAAATAACATAATTGCTTAAATTAGTATATATATTTTTCTAATAACTGCACTGCGCCTATTGTTAATAAAAGAATGTATAATGGAATGCGACCTTTCTTATAAAGAACTTGATGGTAAACTTAATATAACCACCATAAAAATGAATTTGGAATCGAATCCAAGACCACTTTGCTATAAAGACCGTTAAATTACTATTTGTTACTAAATTTAATATTAACGGAATAAAATAATACACAAAATAAGAATTACTAAAGAAAAAAACCGATTCCTTTTTTTAGTAAAAGCCGGACAGTGACAAACGTCTCCGGATTCTTTAATGGTATCACGTATGAAACCAATCAGTTGAATCGAAGTGCCGGCAATAGATTGATTTTATTTCATGGATTCATTTCTCTAACTTTTAGTCAGCAAAAGTTGAGTTATGAATGTTGATCTTGGAGATTATTGTAAACTATTGAATCGAATATGGAAGTTCCTCCTTATTTCCACTTCAGGTCGCTCTATAATTAACTGATGTCAATATTGTCCGTTAGATATTAGTTTTGCTGTTTAAAACAAAATCTACGAATATATTCTTAGTTTTTCATTTTTGTTCTGTGAGCGTATGAGTTGTGTTTTTACATACTTGTATGAATTCATATGAAAGCGTTCATATATGGACGTGTGTTTTTCTAAATCATGAGGTGTTGATTTAAATAATACCTACATTTTATATAATAGATATGTATATGGTATGGTATCATTACTGTTGAACGTCATTGACATACGTGTAGTAACGTTAGTGGACTTTGATGAATATATTGGCGCAGAATGACGTCACAGATTCGTTGCAATCAATGAGGATTAGTCCCGAAAGCGGATTAGGAAGGTGACAATGAAAAAACTATACATGAAATATTATATATTTTTTCTTACTATAATTTTCATTTAATATACGATGCTAATATTTTTCTAACACTTTCTTTAAAAGCGTTAAATAGGCTAATTATGATTACTAGCTCAGTTTCAGATATCATGGATACTACCATAAAAATTATGTTTTCAGCTTGAAAGGAGTAGTCAGACAACCCACCTTTTAGAATCTATATATCTGTAAGTAATTATGTTGAAAGTGTTGTTTAAATATAATACAGGTACAAAGAATAAGTCTTAATTTAATTAAATTTTTGCCGCCAACGCTAAGGATCCAGTTGCTAAAATTAGTGCTCTAAAATTACACCTATTATGTTAACTTAGCAAACGACACGAGCATAAATATTCGCTCGTTGATAAATATTTTCGTCAATTCCTAAAGTATCGTGTTGCGAGCCGATCAGAGAGGATCAATGTGTAGGTTGGAGATATATTGAGGTACCTGGTGTGTGCAAGCCGAATTTATTCCACTGAAGTTCTGAAACGATATTACCTATACCACAAAAAAGGATGTAGGATGTTTATATTTTTCTTAAAACTTATTCTTTATATTTGATTAAATTTATATAAAAATATATATTAGGTTATATGTATGTATTACATACGATACACAATCGCATTTTTCTACATACAATCATCCAAAACTTTAAGTTATGAAATTTTCGGCCAAGTAAATGGCCATGTGACGTAAACAACATGGCGTATCTATAAATATAATTCTAAAAACACGTTGTTTATCTCCAATCGAATTGTAAGTTGACATATACTTTGTTGTTTCAAAATAAATATTCTAAAAATACGTAAATATCGTACACACATGGAAGACTTGTCAAGTCCACTGAAAGGTCTATTCTCACTTGTATTGATTTCGATAATAATAGACCAATGAAACATGGCCGAAAATCTCTCATGCTTCGAACTATGTGTTAAATTGGGTCAGTGTAAAATTAGATAGAGCATATTCTTTAGTGTTTTTGAAAGCAAAAATACATCCACTGGAATTTAATACAATATGAACACAAATAATGTTACTTTGTTACACTTGATGATAAATAAAAGAAGTGGAGTGTGACGTTATAAATCACTCAGATGAGTATAAAAATATGACAAGAATCAAATTGACAGCTTTTGTGGCATGGCAATGTCATCAAATTAAATCAAATCAATGAGAAATAAGTAACAAAAGTTTTGTTTTACTATTCACATTACATATAACTTGTTACTGATGTCATAAAATATATAGCCCCTCTAGTAGCCAGGAACAATTTTATGTAATGAAAGATTATCGACTCGAGGCAATAGTAAAAAAAACAGTTCATTTCGTGTGTCGGCAAATAATCGAGAAGCGACTGCTCTGTCTTAAATTATATGTTTTAGAGAAAGTTCTTAAAAGCGCATTATTGATTCTTGTGTAGTAACGCACATTACACACTGCAATGCCTACTGCTACGCTGTAAACATGCACATGTTAAAGTTGTAAATTATAAAAGTTTTGAATAATTGTTTATGTTTTCCTAAACTAACAGTGAAGGTACATTATAAAAATATGTAAATTTTATACGGTAATAAAAATAAAACTTTTAAATGTTAGGTTTGTACGCTTTTAGTAACACACTCCCAAAGGGGGTAGTTCCAGTTTTCAGTAGCGTTGAAAATTTTATGCTGTGGATAATATTTAGAAACCCTTGCACCAGTTTTTGCTTCCTTTGTATCAATCACTTTAAGGACACGCTTGTTGGGTTTATTTGTTAACTCGTCAACGTTAACAAATAACAATAATAACAAGTAAAGATTTTCTCACCAAATCGACTCTAACATGCACGCATACCTAAGGATCACAGTTCACGGAAAACAAAAAACAAAAATTACAAAGTTGTACACTAGAAGCGTGCGATAACATTTTTTTATATATGTGTTGTTTTACAAGTGTTTAGTTGTTATTTAACTTATTTGATCTCTAAATCTTTAAATAAAACTAGATACTTTCCAAACCAGTCCTTGGGTGCAGAAATGGGCCTGCCGAGTTAACTTCTTTGGATAATACTGTCTTGGAGCATGTAATGGATTACCTATTATTAGTCTAAGCACTGATTCTGGAGGCGTTATGATATCTATGTTTATAACAATGTCTTTCGAATAAAATCTCACCTAAGGGGATAATTAAATATTTAAATTTAAATGAAGTAAAATACACGGCAAAATATACAAGTCTATAAATAAATTTTTCATGTAAAGGTAATTTCGCATTAAAAATATTCTAAAAGGAAAAAGAGGCTTTATAAAAAACGGATATAAACGGGCTACGATTCACGAGTAAGTGGAACGCATCTTTCGAATCCTCGGGGAATCATCGAGGTAGTGGTTTGGGATCGTCAAGAACTCCCACTCACTGAACTTTATTGGCAGAATTTCAATGCTTTGTCATTCACTTCGAATTCAAATATAAAATATATCTGTAGGCATTTATATTACAATTATAGTTACAAAATTGATCAAAGCTATGAATCCTTTGATTTGTATCATTGGGCATTTGACAATCCTTTAACGTACTTAATGTATGTTTTCTATGACAATTGGTTATCTGGAAGAAATTATTTTTAGTGATAAGATCGCCAATTGATGAATTAATTTGTATCAGAATTGTTATTATTTTTTAAAGCAATACAATATTTATTATTATTATGTCCATATTTTAAAAACTTTTCAAAAATAACATGAGCACAGTTCGTTGTTATCGGGAATCATGAAAATACACTCAATATATGTACACTCACATTATTCTATTAGTTACATACACACTGTATAATAATAACTTAATTTTGTACAATAATAAAAATATATACAGCAATAAATAAAATAAATAAATATATAATGCCCAAACCCAAGATTAAATGTCTAGATTTTAAGAAAAAATGACTTGTTTAAAAAATTAAACCCGAATCTTAGCGTCTGACAAACCAAAGAGGTCATTTTTGTGCTGTTATTGAAAACAAAACAATTGGTAATAGTTGGGATTAATTCGGGAGTGAGGTCGATTGCAAGTCAATGTCTAATCGGCTTAGTTCCGGTCACTCATTACATTTGATTGGTTCTTTTGTCTTCTCCTAATATTTTTTTAGAAAAATAACTTACTACGTAACTATTATATTTAATAGAATTTATTTAATAATCTTCGTATACACATATACCTATGTATATGGAGGTAGTTCCTCACCTGACCTTGTTCCAGCAATTGACCAATTTGATGAAGACGTGTTGGGTGCCATAACATTTTTCTGTATTTTATATTTAATTTAGAGCGATCGTGGCTAAGTGAGTCAGTGTTACGAATCTACTAAAAAGCTCGTCTGGTACTAATGTGACTTAAGTACTAGTTTATTCGTTATTAATTAAATTTATTAAATCTCATTGATTAAAAAAAAAATGTAAATACTTTTGATAAAATTTGAAGTAGTGTCGACTGAAAGGCGAAACAAATGCATAATAAAGCGTTAGTTTCTAATAAGAATAATTTCAGTATATCCTTTTCACTTACAACGAAAACATTGATGTGTGTATTTTATTATTGGCCCACAACAATAAAAGGATGTGTCAAAGTAAATAAAACTTGTACATATTGAGAGAAGGTTAACGTTATGTATGCAGGCGATATGTCTTTTTTATTGCGAGTTGATATTTAAGGTAACGGTTCATAAAATAATATTTTAATAATATTTTGTTGTCTTATTTACATGCACGGCCATCTTTTATTTGAGGATCAAATGTTATTTGTGGTGGGGAAAAAATTACATGAATTACTATAATGTTACAAGTGCTGTATATAATAATTGTTTTATTAGAAACAAATGAAAATGAATAATTAGTAAGATCGGTGAGCTAACACCTCGTCAAAGAGCAGACAGCTCCAAAGTGGAAGCCAAACATGTACAGTCCAAAAGCCCTGTCGAAGCTAAGTGCGGTCAATTTATAAATGAGTTAAGGGCATCAGTCACTCACGGCGACGCTCTCGGTCGTGTTCCACTAACCCACTGATATATTGGACACGTTTTACCTTCTTGACGTTTTTCGAAAATGCCATTTCCCGTAATGGATAGTCACGTTTAGAATAACTTGATAGGTTTTTCAAGACTTGGCTCAGGGCCTATTTCGTTGCTTTATGATTTTTGTTCATTATTACTTTTTGTTTCAACAATAAAGCATCACTTGAAGCTACTTGAAATTTAATTCAATACGCCCAACTTTTTAATGAATGAAAGTTAAGTTTTATCTTATTATAGCTTCAAAAATATTATTGTCATTAAATTGGTTGAATTATTCTATATAAACTATTTTGTTTTATTTATAAAGGTTGTGTAATCAATGATGTTTACCTTCAACCAAATGTAGGTAGGATTTACAAATTTAGTTCCAAGGTTTTGGGTTCTGGTTGGATGCTCTTTACAGATGTACAAAGTTTTCTCTACCTTTATATCTATTTACAGAAAACTTTTGCATAAAATTAAACTTTAACGTTGTCAGACACTGTTTTAGAAGAAATTCTGATACTTTGACTTCTTTGAAATACAAGTAAATTACATACGTGCTTTCATTCCATACTTATGCGTCTAATAAAAATGTTAATACACGAAACTGACAGATGCGCCGCTGAAAGCATGACATGCAAATAAAATAATAAGTTCCTTTAAGCCTAAGGATTCAATTGTTGGGGTTTATAAAATACCGCAATTAATTTCGTATAATAAACAAAAATTATGTTTGATTGTTTGAGATAATAATCAAAGTGCTAAACAATTAAGAGTAGCGGCAACTTTATCACCTGAACAGGGCAAAGCGCTGAATTAGCAATTCAAAAAGGCTGTTAAAGTTTCACAAAACCACATAATAATCATTTGTGTTAATTTCAAGAGGGTTTATATTGCGGTTGGAGTCACGCGAATGATCGATCAAGCGCCAATAGTACCGCGAAGGCGTGTGACGCCCTCAATCGAATTTATTCAGCAATTTCCTGTTACCTCTGACGACTTTTAACAAAACTTCGAATACGTGGGGTATTATTGAAAAATTGTATTTTTACGACGTGTTTGCGTCAACGATTTTATTATTTATTGATGATCGCTCCCTTTCTTGGAGGTTTTAAAGCTATAGGTAAGTACAATTGCCCGCGGCTTCAATAATATTTTCATATTGATATTCTTTTTATGTTTTATCCCCCAATCCAGATCAAGAGGATCGGAGATTATTTTCTAAGGTATTTCCTTTTATATATTTTTACTAGTATATGTGCGTGCTTGGAGAATTTATATTTTATTAAGTTAATCTTTATACATAAAGCCGTACACATATTTATAACGTCGTATGTGCTTATAACAATATAATAAATAAAAAAAAATTATGTAGTAGCGCCCTTCTTCTTGTCTCTGCTGACACTTATCGAAAGCTGAACTACATAGTCAAAAATATACGCAATCCCGTGAAATACAATTTAATACACATACCATGAAAGTTTATAACTTGCGATACCTTTTTCAATTTGCCCACCTCTTCCATAGTAGCTCCCACTATCTCCATGCATCCTATTATATGCAAATATAAGTATATTTTAGTAACTATCGACCAGAAATTGAAGCCAAGTCCTCTGCGTATACAATGGGATTATAATAACTAAATAAAGCTAACGAAACATATAAAAAATAGGTCAATAAATACATTTACTTATATCAAAAATATGAATCTATAAAACACTAATTTCATATAATTACGAATCTCAAGTCGTTCATTTAAACATTTAGTTGGTAGCAATTTTTACACAATTTACTTGTAACCCTATGGACTTGTTTCACTGATGTATAATAATTATAAATAGTGTTTTAGCGGTCCAACGTCGTCTAATCGGTAGTTCGCGTGACTATTTCACTATAGCAACTCTTTACTTATTCGATAAGAAAGGTTAGGACTTCTAAAAGTGCAAAACGAGTCTAGTCTGTAATTCTAAGTGGATTTCTTTTATGACTGCACATGTCGATAATGGGTAATTTATATATATTTTTTATATTAGTTCTGTGGGCTTATCACGAATTTTAGTCTGGCTTTCGAACCGAGTTCGCTGCAAGCGATTTGTATGGAAATTTGAGCAGCGCCACCGCGTGCGGATTTGGAACTACAATATTTTAGACAGTTTTTGTTAATTTTCGAACGTCTCGATCTTTCGTTCATTTGATAGATTACTGGTGCTCGTTGGGTTAGTCGTTAGTAAAAATTCATGATCCCGATTGCTAACGGATCCGTTTTACTTGTGACAGCTCGATTCGAAAACCAGACTAAATTCGTGATAAGCCCACAGTAGTCAACTGCTGCCAATGAGAACTGTACAGGCAGAGGACGTCTCAGTTATTTTGGTTGTTAAAGCGAATGTTGCTTTGTTTTTATGTTCCCTACAATTTTATTTATTTTAAAGTGGGTTGCCTTAATTTAAGAGTCTTAGTACGCTATTTTTTATATTTTTTGAGATTATTTCGTGTTCCGTTTGAACCAATTTCTTTCTTTTACGTAATATTACATTATAAGGAAAGCTTATACCTGGCAGTGAGATAATAATAGGATTAAAAAAGTAATTATTTATTTACGATTTAAGAGTTGTATTTTTATTCATTCATATTTTATTCATTCTAACTAAATTTTTATTGCAATGCTAAGTCCTAGTTAAGGATTTGAATTATTACTTTAATACGACTTCAATTTAAATGTAAGGTAACATATTTTTTACTAAATGAGTTTCCTAGTAATAAAAATAAAAGCTAAATGCAAAAATAAATGGAAATTGGCTAGTAAAACATAATGAAGTTCTTTTTTATATGACAGAAGTTTATTGTTGTCAAAGTACCATTTCATTAAGGCATGTATTACAAAATATGTAGCATATATTATAATAATTAAGAATATCTTACAAGAATTAAGCTGTCTTATATATTTTTTTGAATATAAATTAAAATCATAATTGAAATCTATAACACAATGTAATTCGTTAACTATAAAATTCTAAAATGTAGAAAACGAAATTGTTGATTTAATACAAAGCATCTTTATTATAAAATAATGGAGGAAAGTAGATAATTGATGTCACAAAGCGGGAGAGTCATTAAAGCAGAAAATGGAACGATAACACTTAAGCTGAATAAAGCTTTTCATAATTCTATCAAGAACGAACTATTTATTTCTAACGAAGCCGTTTTAAACTAAAAACAAAAAAGAAAAAAAAAAACAAAACAAATCTATACCCGCGCACGTGTGCATATCATGACCTTTGTAATGTATATAATTAACAAATGTCGTGAACGTTATTTGTTTTAATTTGTTACGTAGAGGTTTCAGGTTGGATTCCAAGTGAATACGTAATATTTATTATTTATTCATAATTATGATATTATTAAAGAAATTTTATCTGTTTCAGATTTTAATCTTATTATATTTATTTATTATTGAAGTAAAGTATCAAATATGATTTTCGGTGGTCTCACACTAGGCAATGCCTGTCACGTGGGACCCAATATATATCTTTATATTGTCTTTATAAAACGTTTAAGACCCTTGCTATTCTATTATTTAGGTACGCAGTTACTTCTATTTATTTATTTATAAGATGGAGATATTTAGCTCTCTTTTACTGCTCACCTGACAGATTCACATTAAATTTAGTATTCTGTGAAGAAATTAGCTAGAAGGAGTAAGGTAAACAATGAAATTAAAATGTAGGCTTTCCGAACTACGAGTAAGAATGGTTTACTTAATAAACTCATAAATTACCATTATATTAAGTTTCATTTTCATATCTTATCTGCTCGGATACAGTTTTGGGAGGTTTTTGTTTCTCTTATATTAATATTTATGCCCATCCTTATTAAAACACTTTTTTCTCTTCCTACTTAAATAAATTTGGACACGTTGCTTTAATATATTCAAAAGACTTACTCAGACACCATGGCTGCTAAGCTTTTGAAATGTCGAATTAAAATGATCAAAGTTACCGCCATAATAAGTAGAAAATTGATATTAATTTAATTTTTACGAATAATGTACTCTTATGTTTTCTATAATAATCTTAAAATTTTCTTAAAAATCTTAATTTTCGAGTTATAGCGTTTTTCATTAAAAGCAAAAAAATATTCAATAATAAGGTCCATCAATTTATTCTAGAAGACAAGGTAATCGCCAATCTCTTTAGATTTATAAGAAAGCTTCTGTATTAATTTTTGCATATTTTAAATGTTTATACTTCGATATGGTTAAGTTGCATTTTTTTATAAATCTGTTTATTCTATTATTATTGTAATCGCTTATTATTATTATTATGGAACCCGAAGTAAGGGAACTCACGAAGTGTCAAAAATGACATTACTAAAGATAAAGTTGCTAGTGCCGTTTAGTAGCCAACTGGCGCGTTTACTGAGGATATTTAAATTGGGTTTTAATGGGGCTGACATCACCACGTTAGTGAGCGCAAGCCACTATTTTTTTTCGTTGTCGATAAATAAAATAAATGTAACTTCGAAAATAACAGTTCATTACATATTTTAAGATGATCAATCCTCAAACAGTAATAATTTTTCTCTAGTATGTATTTTAAAAATATTACTTTTAATCCCCCAAATTTCAACACAAGGTCTTTAGGAACACTCCATGATATTTGTCCTAAAGATGCCTGTTTAAAATGACGGATAACAAAGTCGTAAAATAAAATCAGGTATTTCATTATTGTTCGGTAAAGTGTAGGGGGTTGCCGGTTATAAATTAAAAGAAGACCATTGGAAGCCCACCCTCTACTTTATGAAGCGAGGGTAGGTCCATTTAAAAACTTCATTATAACTTCGCGGCGACCCACTGGAACAACGATATGTTAAGAGACAGCAATATGTTTTTATAATAATTCAATCGAATTTAATAAGTTTATAATATAATTGAGTACTTCTATTAACTTTATATAACGGATTAACACCAGTAAGAATAGTTTTGTAATTTATGAAATTACATCCGATAATAATCCGACGTTCTTATACGATACTGGCTCCATCTAGTGTTGCATCTAAAAACTACTACAATACCAATAAAAAATAATCAATAACGATATTTTTAATTTAAATTTCTATATAAATAAAAATAAACAATATAAACGAGTTTTATTTACTAAACTGATACAGAAATAAATACTGTGAAGGAAATGAAAATGCAAAGATGTGTGAGGTTTCTAGCCAAATTCACATAAATAACAGACACATGCGCCAGTCTGGGAGTACGCGACGTGGCTGATAAACACCAATAAATTTGGCTAAGGTAGCCCAAAAGCTGTAGGAAAAGCATTGAATATAAATAGATAAACTTGAAAGCTAGTGCTTTATTTGTAACATAAATCGCTTAGGAAGAAGTTTAAGTGTCTTTTACAATAGTATTTATATTTGTATAAAATAATTGAAGAATTATTCTTGTTAATAAATGACATTGAATAATATATAAAAACAACTGAAGATAATAAAAACCAAAAATTAAAAATAAAATTTATTTGTATGTTTGTGTTGTCTTCGTTTTAATCGCCATTGCATTACATTCTAGTTAAGGAGGTTGCTTATGATTGGTCCACACTTGTATGCACATGAGAGACACTCGCATCATTCACAAACATGCAAACATTTGACATGTTATAGTAACGTTCATTACGTGCATATAAGCATACCTACGTAATAAGTAGAATTTACAAGAGTGGACTTTACCATTTCATTTTTCTTGAATGAAAATGTACTCTATGCCTTTCTAAGTTATGTCAGGTGAGGAGCTGGCTAATCGACCATGTTTTATTATTTTTAATGTAGATGAAACGCTTTAGGAACCACTTTGATAATTTTATAATAGAATTTTCTGGTTGCAAATGGATTTTGTTACTCTATTTTTGTTGTCACATACAATTTTTCTTGGCACATAGAATTATTGTACGTAAAGTTTTCTGCACGAAAATTACGTGAAACAAATTTAACACTGAAAGTGGGTATGCTCAGTCTTAGAGACCCAAGTGTGTGTAGTTTATATTAAGTTATTCGAACTGCTTGTGTAGAATAAATAAGACTCATTTTTTCTCGTCTTATTCCTGCCCCGCCAATTGAATCTATAACTCTCGTCAGTTTTACCCAAACCTTCAATTTCCGTACTTCCAACTCTTCAGAGCTAAATTTTTATGAAGTAAATGAAATTCTATGTCGATACATCGTAAATATGAAGAGATGGGGAGATATATAAAAATGCTTTGAATTCATATGGAAATAAAAGGAAATTTGCTATGCGCGAAACGTTCGAGAGTCCCACTCGTCTTTATCTATTTTAGATTACTTTGGGTTAAAGAAACTTGGAAAGGAATGGTGCGGGTTCAAGTGGGAACACATACATTCGATTTATATGACAATTTCCAGGAAAAAACTTGTTATAAGTTTGGGACTTAAAATTGACCCGAATTGTTTAATTTATATGAAACAATTCAGTTTATTATATGCATACATATATTTGGTAAATTAAGTAGATTTTCGTCAATGTCGCAACGTACCAATTTCATACCAAAATCATTACGTTTCACGCGTTAGTATATAAAAAAACACGATCAATATCTTTAACATCGTATTAGAGAAAATAATGTGAAACTAGGTTAAAAATAATTGTTTATACCTGCGTACTAAACTCTATGAAAGCATTCATGGATACAGAAACACGTCCCGTTGCGTATACACACTGCGTACAGTTTCATACACTACAATTGAGATTAAAATTGTACGACATGTAGTGCATGCATATTTCTAAAATCTAATAAACGAAAATTCTAAATTATTACTCTTTATAAATAAATAATAATATGAGAAAATATTAAAATGAAATCTTGTTTCATAAAATTCAAAACAGTAAAATTTTAAATCTAGCCAGCATTAAGGTTATTAGGTTACCTTCCGGTACGAGCCTCAAGAGTGTTTCTCTAGTCTTTGACATATTGAGCTAGACTATATCTGACTACACAAATCTACATGTATACTGTATAGTGTCTAATATATCGGTAGCTTATTGAGTGGTTTTATTTTAGCTTATTTGTACTAGCTAAAAATTATCGAGAAAAATATAAGTATATATTTTTTAATTACTACATGAATCTATGTATTAAAAAAAAGTATTGTAAAATAAATAATTGAAGACAGAGTACATGTAACCGTCATATAGTTCTAGCTTAGATTTATAAATTTTATAATACTTTATATTCTATAGCAATATATCCAATTCAATAGTTAATTCAAAGTTTAGTAAAGTCTTAACTACTATGCGAAATACACATGTTTATAGCCTATTCTGCTTTATGTTCATTTTTTATGATTCATAGCAAGAACATTTTTCATATAAGCATGAAAGTAAACACTAAAACCGAATTTTTGAGTAGCTTAAAGTAAAAAGTTTTTCTTGTGGCAAATTTTTAAGTAGTGTTATCGATATAATATTCTATACTATAGTTTTTTTTGTAGGTATCAACCATTAAGTTGAATATTCGAGAAAAAAGTATCAGGAATAACGGTTTTAAGTGGGCTTAGTCATTTATTAGTTCTCTCTGACATACAATATGTATCTACACTTTAATATCAGTAAAATAGGTTAAGAGCGTCTATGCCTCGCGCACATATTTTCTTTGCCATGACTTTTCTATTATATTTAACTCAGTGGCACCAACGGAACTTAATATTTTTAAATATTTTATTCTTTAATTTAATAATACTTAGGAAACAGTACTAATGAGAACATTCCGGAGGACAAGGACAACAGAAACACAGAATATCGAGCCAAGTGTATATTTGTTTGAAGCTGTAATCTAACCCGGGTCCAGTAATAGATTACCGTCATAAAACAAATGAATATTTGATCTGAGGAGGTCGCTTCCAAATAAACGTTAAAAATAAATATATTTAAGTAAGTAAATAAGTATATGTATCCTGTAAAAATGATTCATCTCCATGTAGTCGGTGTAATTTTTGATAAAATTTGCCAACTAATTATTACCACTAGTATTTTAGTAAAATATACCATAAATTTCAAATATAACATAATAATATACTAAGATAGAGATGGTATATTTCTATAAAATGGTGAACAATTGCGCGAGGTAGTTTCGAGGCAATCGCGTAGAGTAATATGATAGCAGCGGTCGGCGGCGGGCGCAATTCATTTGAATTTTTCATAGCTGTGCGGTAGAATACCGTCTGCTTACAAAGAACACAAGAATTATACAAAATACCTACAATTGAATAGTAAAAAAGACGTTAAAGGTTAGGCCACAAATACTTCCGTCATGTTTAATATACGTATAAAATTGACAGGCGCAAATGCAAACGCACAAGATTAAACTCCGACCCGTTAACCAATACAACGCATTGTACGATTTATATGTGGCCGGTCCATAAAGTGAAACAAGCTTATTTACATTATAAAAAGATGTTTTAAATTCAATTGCAATTAGGGTTGTCGTAAGTATTTGAGTTATAAAGTCTATATTTATATAATAAGTGTCTTATTTTATAATGTTATTTGGCGGGCAATTTAAGTTGGTGTTAATGACCTTTTTGCATTTGCATTAAAAATTATAACTTTATAGATAGCTACTTTAATTACGGCATTAATTACGTTAATAGACTATTCAATAAGCAAATATTCATTTCCAACAGTAATAAAGAATAGATTTTAAAAGACAAAGTCTATAAATTATATCTGATTTTAAACATATTTTACATAAAGATATACCTATGAAGACAGAGTTGATATTTTAGATATCGTTATTTTCTACAATACACGGTCTATAATAGTATAAAAATCATTATTTTTAAAGAGCTTTATCGACTTTAATCATAAACATTTCAATAGCAGTGAGTTTTGTACTAAATATAACATCTAGTTTAGTATTTATTCTTTGGTCTATGCTTTAAAATATAAATGTGCAACCGCTTCCAGAGTCGTCGTAAAATCTGCGGTTGGATTGTCGTGCTTAAAAGTAGTATTCGTTGAAATATGTACGTGCAATTCGAATGGTTATATAGGGCGCACAGCAATAAAAATAATTTAAAATGGTTATCAGTCTTGTCTGACGTGGCCGGTTGCTTGTTTAGCGAATTGCAATTGCCGTTTCTTACATGATTTTTTTATTAAAAGCTATATTTTTTTATAAGCTATACTTATTGTTCGGGCAATTCGATGTCTAAGCCTAATTTTGGCGCTCAAACGGGCTGTCAGCTATTCATTTGTTTTTCAATTGTTTTTTTTTTAATATTACGTTTTATTTTAAGTTCACATTTGTAATTCATATTTAATTCCTAAAATATAAGTTAAAGTGATAAGAAGTAAAGGAAGTTTTAATTTATTAAGAGACGCATACTTATGTTACGAAAATAAAATATTTATAAATTATATAGATATTTGTTTATGTTTAAAGAGTGACTAATAGTGGTTGTTACTCTACCATCCCAGGATAGTACCACCACTTTCAAATACACCCAAGTGAAGTAACGCAATATATCACGACCAGTTTAAAATGGTTTGTATACATTGGGTCTCCGTGAAGCCGAGATAGCATATGTCGGGTTGCTATATAAAAATATTCCACATTTCAATTCGAATTTATTTGTAGAAATGACGACCATTTTATTGACTCAATGTAAATAAACAGCTAAATGGATTTAATTTGACCTATTTCGAAATAAAAATAGTGTATTATGATTAACTACTTTTAGCTCTATTTGCTAATGCCGGATTATCCGTTATTTACAATATATATACCACAAGTATATGTATAGCTATATATTTGGAATTCATTCTTAGCAACAGATATTCTACGTAGCAACGCACTTTCTGTTATAAAATGTTTTTAATTTTACCCAACCTATATTTTTTCAAGTATCATTTGACTTGACATTTAAAATCGTTATCGTGCAAAATGGAGGGAACTCGAGAAACAAAGAATCGTAAAAAGAAAATCTCCATTTTTATAATATTATCTATCTACTTTAATTATTATTGTATGCAATTTGTTTTCAAATGTTTTTTTTAATGTATAAAGTTTTTTTATTCATTTTACATTGTTTTTACCCTTTTGCTTTAAGGTTTGATTAAAGTCACATACGCGTGCCATGCGTGAAATATCCATGTTGACAAGAAATCATACTGATGTGTATACATCTGTCAGATGTTATTTACAGGCAGTCCTCGTACTTACGGCATGTTAGGTTCTCCAAATAAGCAACGTAAGTCGAGATATATTTTTTTCATATGTTTACATGTAAAATCCAAGGTTCAAAGATAATAGGCCTTAAAAGACGCAATAACTCCTTGATCCAATGGAGGAACAAAACTTCGCGACAAGTGAATTCTCCTATGCCGGAAATCAAAACGATTGACGTATGTTTGAGGAATAGTATCAAAAAATTGTTTGACGTAACTCGAAACGACGTGAGTCGAGGACTGCCTTGTATTTGTTATTTGAAATGTTATTTCACGCGTACATATTACCTAGCCTAATTATAAATATTACCGTTAAAGCTAAAATTTTGTTGGATAAATTAGCTTGTATTACCGCATTCAGACTTGAAATTTACAATGCATATTATATGATCTAGTAGTCTTAACTAATAATGTGAGTAGCGTTATACTGGAATAATATAAACAAGGTTTGAATATCAAAAGGCACATAACATCTCATGCCGCGGGTCTCGAAGGAGCCAAAATTATGCGACAAGTGTGCCAACTGCTAAGCGTTTTACAGCTCCAATGACGCTTTGAATCGGATTTGGATCACGTCTTCACTGAGAGACAGACTGACGTGCCTGTTCCGACTTGCATAAATTTGCAAGATTAAACAGAGCCACTACCACAACTCGGATGCGGTTTGTACCTATTTACATATTTCCTCTTAGGTTTTAGGCTTTCTGTAGCTCCGTGCCTTTGGCTTTGATATTTGTTTAGTGGTCGGGTTGAGCTTCATTTGTTTCTTTATAAGAATTGCTTTGAAGCTTCGGTTCTTATGAATATGTAATCATTCATGACGATTTCGTTACTATTTTTATTTTGTTTTTCGAGAGAAATAAATTCGGACTGTACGTTCTTTACGTATTAAGAGCTTGTCAAAGATTAACTTTTGAGATTTTTTTTTTAAATATTATTTATTCGTTATAAACAATATACAAAGAATAATAATATTTCTTTTTTAACAACATTAAATATACCGATTTATTCGTTTCTGTAGAACGCTAAAGGAAAATTTAATATTTTTTATTGTGTACATATTACTTCAAATTGTATTGGGCATTGTATTTTTCCAGAATAAAGAAAGACTTAATAATACATTTGCTTGTTTTTCATTTCAATATACAAACTTAGTTTCATAGAAAGGCAAACTTGTTCCAGATTTGTAATACGATTTTATTTGGTTGACTTTTTGTTCACATTTTCGGATACCGATTTGCATATGCTTTTTGGTCTTTGGAGCGAATACAATTACACACAAGAGAATATTATAGGTTCAATTTTCTACTTTTATTATTGCGGTTCATATTCACTGACCTGTTATTAACATTTGATTAAATTCATTGAAATTTGGTCATTAAATTTGAACATGGTTTAGTTGCTTTGTTCTGTTTAATATACAAATATTGTTATTAATTATTTGGAATATTTAACATATTAATAAATAGTGATTTAGAATTATACGTTTCATAAGGTATACGTACAGTGGCACTTGTAGTGTATAAAATTGACGTCATGCGCACAATGACTGACAGATGTATCCAATGACTCATATAGAGTACTAGCTGTTGCCCGCGGCTTCGCTCCCGTTAAGAAGTATTATTATTAATTAGGTATAGTTTTTGCGGCTTTATTTTTGTTTAGCGTGTGTAAAAACGTCTTCATCATAGTAACTCCAATCTTTAATTTCAGTTCAATCAGTCGAAAATCTAATAAGATTTATACAAACTTTCATCCTTTATTTTATACCCTTAGGGGTGGAATTGATCAAAATCCTTTCTTAGCGGATGCCTACGTCATAACATCTACCTGCATGCCAAATTTCAGCCCGATCCGTCCAGTGGTTTGGGCTGTGCGTTGATAGATCACTATGTCAGTCAGTCAGTCACCTTTGAGTTTTATATATTTAGAGATTTATATTTTACAGTTTCATCATGGATTGTACGTGTTACTTTAAAACTGATTAATTAATTATCGTCTCATCACAACTGTATGTAATGTATGAATATAATGTTCATATATTTCCCAAATCATTAGAAAGGCCCTTTAGCTGTGTAATAAAATCGCGTTTCATTTTTTTGACAGGCACAAAAAATTAACTTATTTAATTTGCGCACAGAGTAAATTCTTTATAGAATTTGAATGAACTTACGAAATTTGCATTATCGGCCGAAGTCTGCCAGCGACACGGCTTTTGAGACGTGAGCGGAATACTTGGCAATTATGGGTAGCTTTGAGAAACTGGAGCCGCTCTACCGTACGGTATGAAATTGTATTCAACCTTGTTACAATTGTCGCCAGCTGTATTAACAGGCGAGAAGCGTCAGCACTTTCGTCAACTTCAGAAATAATTGTCTTAAAAAGGCTGCTATTTTTTCAAAGCGCATACGAGAATTAAATGTTTTGTATTTCCTTCTGCTATTATACAACCTCATTTTAAAATAATTTTAGGTTAAACAATGTAGGGTGTTTGGTAAAAGTATACATTTGTAATATACACAGATATGAAAGACACATTCAAGTACGCATTACACGTGGATGCATTTACAATATAAAACTGACAGCGCGTACATTTTGCACACATTACTCGTGTGTGCTTAATCAATAATCTTAAATGTGACGTTTAGAGATTCCATTAGATATTATGATCCAAGCAATCAAGTTAATCATTAATTAATTCGGAATCTGTGATCTGGTAGCTTAGATTCGTGCGTATAACTATTGTAGATAATTAACGAAGTAAGTATTAATTACGATGCGTTAGAATGTTATTCAATAGGTTTCGATGTTAACGCTAGTTTATATACATATGTATTTCTTTTTATGCAGTTATTATTAACTATATTACTGCATTTTATTCATAATTAGGGTAGTAGAGGTAATGTGACAGTTGTCAAATACGTATTCGGACCGACCAAGAAAGAATATACCTACTAGATATTTATTCAAAAATCAATTATTCACAATAATCCTTATTTTGAACCCCCCTCCAATAAATTATCATATTTTTCATTAAAAACCACCAGCACCATGCAGCGAATTGGTTTTAATTAAAATAATTTATGGAAAAATAAATTCCAATTAGCATTTGCAAATGTGCGCAATTACTGTGCAAGTATAAACTGAATGAAGACCTTTATGGGACTTTTATAGCTATATTATAAACTTATAATAATTTACTGAAGGCCCAATATT
This sequence comes from Tineola bisselliella, assembly GCA_028551675.1. NCBI lineage: Eukaryota > Metazoa > Arthropoda > Insecta > Lepidoptera > Tineidae > Tineola > Tineola bisselliella. The sequence goes on along the minus strand of JAPWLS010001233.1, from coordinate 17,024 downwards.
CCCCGATGGCTTCTCGTTGTAATGATAGCGAATACCGAAATGCGTATCGTTTATGCAGTAATTTGTGTATACATTTTCTATTGAATTATGTCAAACTCCAGTAGAGACAATCCGATTAGTCGATTTGGTCATTTTAGTCACAAAAGAGAAACCGATGGAAATGGATCAAGTTATTTTTCAATAAATATTATTGTTAAAGGTTAGCTGGTAGATAATGTCTATGTAAATTTTTTTTTACAATAAAGCAGACATTCTCAAAGTGTGTTCCGCGGAACCCTAGGGCTAAAATACTGCAAAAAATACCTACCAAAGGGAGATTATAAGGTTACATCTAAATATTCCAACTAAATATTACGTAATATTACATTGCAATATGATTATTCATAAATACATATAAATCAGTTTTTTATAATTATATTAAATTTCCCTTCTTCAAAAAAGTTTGAGAACCGCTGCAATAAAGAATTTATTTATTTAATTTAATATAATAAGACGCTACGAAGATTTTGCAGCATTGGTTGCTAGAAACGATGTTTCTAGACGTATTTTTATTAAATAAAATTAATTATATTTATATTTGGTTAATTAATAGGCGCTTTCCTTTGTTTCAGGTTTGAATATCATTTATCACTTTACCATTGGGCAGTGGGTAATTCGTAACACGCAATGTTACTATTAGTATTCAGTACCAAGGTGAAAGGCAGGCTTTGCTGTTGATCACGAACACTGCTGAACAATGTGAGGTTTTAAATATAAATATGTCCTTTGATAAAAGAAAAATTAGAGAGCCGCATTTAATATCAGATATAACGTGATTTATTACATTTATAATTTTCGAGTTACAATAATAACACGTTTTCTTTTCATTAGCTCACTTATTGAACTTTTGTTGTGATGTTTAATTAATCATTATGAAATATTACTGATATAAGCTATTTTTTCACGCATATTAATGTCTAGTTCCTACACGGAGATTATATGTATAGACGAAATATGTATATTATAATCTTTATTACATATTTATATCTCTAAAGTGACATAGACACACATCGTTTTAAAATTATTTATATGTTACAATATACTTGAAAAACATTCATATTGTAAGTCAATTTTACGGACAATTTATTTAATAACACGGACAAACAATGACGCCGTAATCTCCGGGCAATAAACAAGGCTGAGGCACGTGGCTTAGACATTCGCCTCTCATCTATTCTAATATTGGGTTTCGGCATAGACGTTTAAATTGGTGACAGATTTATATTCTCTGTGTAATATATGGTAATAGATGTATGTGAATTTAATTTTAATAATAAGGGGATAGTATTCTTTTTAAACTGAAGCAAAACTCCATTTACGCAGCAGATGTTTCGTAGCATCTGCACATATTTTTGGTAGTCTGCGAGTTAATCGAAAATAAAATTACATTTTAAAAATAGAATGCAAACGCAATTCAAATAATCGTCAGCAATTCGCAGTATTTCCTCTTTACAGTCTGAATCTGTGGCGTTTCTTTTCTATTTGCACAACAAAAGAAGCTCGCAGATGAATCGCAACGTAAAACCCTTTTTAATCTCATGCATGCGATGTATTAAGCTCTGAGTTCTAACCTATCATATGTAGTTTCTCTAGTGAAATATAAATATTTTGATATAAGTATGGTTTCTTCAGTTAGTTACTTCTAGTGTATTTTACATTAGTGGGCTCGGTGCTACCAATATTATATAACTTTTAATTGTAATATTGCATTTTTATCATACAGGACACAGTTAAAATAAGTTAAATAATAAAGTTACAATATGTTATTATTTTAAACATTTATTTTACATTGTGTACGTATAATATACATGGTGGCGTGTGTTAATAGCGACATCTATCGGGAAAGGGAGGTGTTAAAAATTTCCTTATCAGTCATCTCATGTGACATTTATCAGTGATATTCACTTTCATTTGTTTCATTGAAATTAAAATATACTTGCCGGATGTTATATTCGGTTATTAGCACAGTATAAACATATCAAGTACAATTCATTCGAAAGCACTAGCAGATTGAAGATTCCAGACAAAATACATATATCACTTTGAATACAATAGCTGTATTGAGTGTGAGCCGAAACGGCATGACATCTAATATCTGAAGTTCTAGACTAACACAAGGTGACATAAGACCTTTAATATATTTCTCTCACGTACAATATGTGTTGACAAACCACGTATCTGTGTAAACTATGAATTTATCTAATAGATCTAGATTTATATAGTTCATACTAGATTTGTAATTTAGTCAAAGGTCATATTATAAGGAATACTTTTATTTGTTTAATTTATGCATTCAAAGGTGTACTTTTAATCAATTTGTAATTATAAATGTAAATAAATAATTTGAGTTAATTATAAAAATTTTAAATTAATAACAAAAGTGTCTAAATACTATACTATTCAGAACAAATTCTAGAAAATCTTTAAAATGTATTAAGTTTTTAGAAATATAATTTAATAAATGCATGTGTTAATGTATAATATATCAGGGCATAAAAGGAATATTATTGCGTATGAAGACTAAATACGCTGTCTTTTATGCTAGCGTGTTTTAGTTGATCACCAACTTATGACGTTTCAATAGCGCAGGTTCACAATTTTATTTCAAATTTCATTACCATAATTATTCTCTATGAAGCAAGCTATCTAAATATGTCAGAAAGAGTTTCCTCTGCAACATAAAAAAACGTTGAAGTCAAAAACGTCGACTTCCTTCACAAAAAGAAGTGCTCTCGAGCTCAAAATGGCGTAAAAAATAAAATCTTATTTGCAATGTTACTCACGTTTACAACTATCTAGGTAGATATAAATATTTTGTTTTAAATATATACTTTTGATCGCTGCTACTGAATTTTAAATTATCAATTTATTTTGTTACGCGCACACTTACCCACTGCGTACGTTTATCTTAAATCGGCGACAAAGTGTGGAATCAGTCCGAAGAAGTCAAGACGAAAAAAGAATAACTATAGAAATACCCAAAATACTATATACAAGTATGTATTACAGTAATGCCCCGCTTTACGCGAGGGATACGTTCCGGAAAAAATCGCGTTAACTGAAATTCCCGCGACCATAGAAAAGTTGATGACTACATTATGTTTATACGCACTCTTTCGCGTAATGCGGGGCAATTGAGCGCGAAATTTGAATAGTGAAACCACGCATAACGGGGTCGCGTAAAGCGGGGTATTACTGTACTTTTAAATGTGGCACAACAGGCGCATTCGTAGACAGAATATAGAAAGCGCTACGATAACGGTTTAAATTATTTCATTTTCTAGTAGCTTGTATAAAAGAACTTATTTATTTATCAAATAACGTAAAACGACGAAATTTTCAAACAGTGATATGTCGTGATTCAAGTATAACTCCTAAGCAGGGTAACTCCTAAAGTGGGATAAAAGTTTATATAAATTAATCCCGTGCAAATATTACTTTTGTAATCGTATTCCAATTAATATTTTGAAACTTTTAACAATTGAAACGAACGTGTTCTTAGTACTATGAACTTGAGTTGTAATTTAATGTTATACTTGGTTTATGTACCTGGAATTTTATTCTTGATGTATGTTTGATTTTTTACTTCAATAACTATTTAAAAGTTCTCATGTAATAAGCGGTTATTCAAATTGGATTGGTTGTAAAATGATGAAAATTGAACATCATATATAAGTTTTTATGTAAAATACCTCGTGATTTAGTCATTAACATTATTATGGACTCTGTACTAAGTAGTCAATACAATGTCCTATCGGTACCTATCCGTTAAAAATAAATGAAATTAAACAAATTTTCGTATCAAGTTATATATGATAACAAAATCTGCTTCATAATTTTTAATTGTTGAGACAAGAATTGAGTTCTTAATGTATGTAATTACAAAAGATGTTTCTTCACAAGTTCAACTTAACGAGGTATCTGAATGAGTGTCACGAGAGAGTCGACTGAATAAAGTTACTCAACTGATTTATGTGAAAACTTTCATAAACCCAAAATTCTTTGATATACTCGTATACTGCAATGTATTGTTTTATCTTCTACATGTATAAATAAAAGTAGCAATGGAATCCTTAATTTGTTACATCCATTAGTGTTCTCAAGCCGGTATAACATTTGCCTGTAACAGCAGTCGTTCCTATTCAAATCAAAATAAACCTAAGTTACCTGGAGTCTTTGGTTTATACACGTTTTATTTATTGCTATTTATGAATCTATATTGTGACGCTTTTAGAATCAGGACCTTTCACAGCACAAACCTCCTACGTTTCTTTTATTTTTATTATTTACTTCCTATATTATGAGCTACAGGGATCCTCACTAGTACTGAGTCAGTCAGTCACTGATTTAATTTACATACATTCCTAATATTAATAATAGATTGTCTTATCTATTACCCGTATTAATAATATATAATTATGATAATACTATATATACATTTGTTTTGTCATGCATATTGTCACTTAGGGCTTAGCAGGCTATGAATACAGTCCTTTAGTGATCTGGGGATCGATTGGACGCATACCTATTAGTTTCAAGCTATATAATCTATTTGCTAGTAGACCAGCCAAACAATAATATAATTTAGAATATTCTACAAAATATTTATTGACAAATATAGTTTTTTAAAATCTCAATTTATAAGTAGAAGGAAATGCTAGTGTGGATTTTAATATTAAAAACATAATTATTTTATATTATAATATTTTTTGAAATGGGCGTTTTTAGTTCTGCGTGTCACAGATAGGTTCGCATTTCTTTATAAATATATAAAAAAAGCTTATGACTTCTTACAAAAACCTTTTTTACGAGAAAGATTATATTAAGATGTAAATACGAATATCTAGAAATATATAGAATTTAGCAGTTCCCTTTTAGCATGTGCTGTAGGTTTGATTAAGGCAATAAATTGTGTGTGCCGACGACGGTGTTATCTCACAGTGTTGTGAGAATTAACGCGCCGACAGAGGACCAACGATTCCGTCGCAGTAAATTGCTTCATGAGCCTTCTTCGTGTTATTGGATAAAATATATTAAAGACATATTTTACTTTTTAAAATAATTTCTAAAATTTCATTATGGGTTCTAGACTTATTATTTTTATAATACAAAAATTATAATCATATATTTATTAAATCAATGACTTTTTGATAATATAGAGTAATAGATTAATTTAGTCGATAGTTTTTTAAATTTAGTTAAATATATCTTAAATAAATTCAAGACTTTTTACCGCGACTACGTTGGGTAGTTTTCGAAACTTCGGATTTAAATATTCAAAATAAATACAAATAATAAGCCGTTAAAATCTCTAATTTGAATTACGAACTACGACACAGAGTATATTTCATTTGATCCATGCTCTCTCATAGGCCCACTTTCTTCTTCTTCTATTTTTAAATTAATTTTATTATTCTCTATATTTTGTCCACCAATCAAAGAGAAATTAGAAACGTTTATTTTGATTTTTCTTAAAGATTAAATTAGGTATAATATAGATATTAATTCTATGTGGTAAGACCTTTAAACCTTAACTTAAGCCTTCAATAACTGTAAAATATATAAAAAATACACGCATTATAGATAATAGCGTAAGTTAAAGTACTTTTGTATCACATTTACGACATATTTTATTTATGTTATGTTACTTTTACGCACTACTACGTGTCTACTCCACTGGGATAAGCAAAGACGAGATATTTCACTTTCCCGCTCGCATACACGCCTTGTTTGCTATAGGACACTGGCATTACGTACACTTAGCTAAAAGACAAATATAATAAAATAAACAATAGTAATTTATAGAGATGTGCCGATTATGACTTTGGCCGACTACGGTTTAGGGGATTCCCGTGACGCTTCGTTTACAGCTGATTCGCTGCAATTTCAGTCATTACTGACATGTGGACAAATATAAATAACAAAAAAGTTTTTTGAGTTTTACAGCTCACTAGTTTGACGATAGTTTCAAATATCATCACGCAGAATTGCAATATATGTCATTAAATATTACGTTGATTTGTTTTTTAATTAAGATACTAATTTTGTTTGATAAATGTCATCAATATATTTTCTTTACAAGGAAGTAACACATACATTTTATTGAGAAACAGACACAAAGTAACAAGCCGGATAGTCGGTGCTTTTTGCCGATTAGTCGCCGACTAGTCGCCGACTACGATAGTGGCCGGATAGTCGGCTTTACCGACTAGTGGCCGACTAGTCGGAACATCTCTAGTAATTTATTTTATTTTTTTTTATTAATTTTTTATTTATTTAATTTATCAACGAACATTATTATAACTAATATAACTAATTTATGTTAATGTCTGTCTTTTTTTATTATTTCATTGATTTCTTCACCACGATCACGATATGAACGGCCGTGGTAGACCAGCTTGAGAGTCAAGCTCAGTTTAGAGTCTAGACAAATCAAATATATAAAAAACTATGAAGCTATCAATGAACAAATGAATCGTTTAGAACTCTAGCTTAAAAACAAATGAAGTGCGGTCATACTTAAAGCTACTATAAGAAAAACAAGATTTTAATTACAAATCATTCAATTATTAGGTAGTTATAAAAACATGTTACGAGTGCAAAATACTAAAGAAGGTATGTAAATAAAATCAACACAAATAATGTTAAACATTTAAAAATTGACAAAAGAAGAAGTCAACAAAAAAATAAATATTTCTATTTGGAACGTTTTATTCGTCCTATTAATTCAGGTAGCGAGTTCGGAAGCAATTCGCTTGATTTCCTCGTACAACTGCGGGGTTTTTTCTCCCTCCTTCTTTGCACAACAAAGGAATCGGGCCTTGTGTACGGCGCACAGAGCCCGCGACACGGACGAGGCTTTAATCCGGAAGCTGGGACGTCTATACGTGATGCTTATATCAATACTTGTAATAGTCGCTTGTCAAAAATTATATTTATTTATATTCTTTTACGCTTTGCGGTAAATAATATCACTATTAATTGGTAAACTCATTAAACAACTGAGTCGTTTTTCAGGGCAGGTAATAATAATAAGCCATAACGAAATGTTGATTATTCTTCAGTTTAAATCGACATAGTGGTGACGGTTATCTTTATTTATTTTTTAAATAGTGGTCTCAGCTTATGGACCGCGTTCTAGCTAAAGTGGTTAAATGCGAGGCTACTATGAAAAGAATAAATAATTATTTGATTTATGTTTTAGACAAGTGGAAATATGTGAAAACCGCAAATATGTTAATAATTTATTATTGCGGTTAATGTTTCAGAGTCATTAGTATTTAAACCATTTATTTTACAAAGTTATGCTGCCCTAGCGAAAAACTTTCTTTCAGCGAACAAAATCGCTTCATTAGCACGTATTCAAAGTTTGCGGTCGCTGCCAGCGTTTCGTTCAGCTGATTCAAGCGGGACGCTTAGCTATGTATATTCTGACCATTATGTTATTCGCAAAATATACATATATGTTCATAGGAAATTGCGGTTTACATTAATTTTAGCGGAAACGAGATTATTATGTTAAACGTAATATAAAAAAAAAACAGTCAAATTTGTGATTGATCATCCCGAAAGAACTTTGCCTCTAATTATCTTAGCAAAACTTATGTGAAATAATAAAGTGGATTAAAAAGTTAAAAATATAATTATCACAATGCATTGTGATTGATGAAACAAGAAAGATGACACTGACGAAAACGTCAAAACCTCAAATCTTCTTAAATAAGTTTTTCGGCTTGTATCACCGCCACATTATCACATTTTCTTATTTATAAATTTTTCTCAGCTCATAGATTACACTCTAGTTTAATGAAAGGATTGGTTAATAACAGACGTATATTAGCAATTATATTTTATATACATAAGATTGTACCAAAGTTTTAAAACTCTTAAAGTATTTAAATATATTAATTTTTGATCACGGACTTTCTGTTAATGAAAAGTATAAGTTTCTGTCCAAGTATTTTAAGGATTCAGTTGGGTTTTGATCATGCATCCGATACGTGATCTAATCAGGAAAGGGTCCCTCAACCAAGTTAATTAGGCAAATACGAAGTTTCTCTTCGTTCACTGAAGTTGGGTCGTTGAACGGTGTAAATTTGTTTGTCTTATGAAGTCGATTGCCTAAATTTACAAGTACTCGGATGATTATATTAAGTTTGTAGTTATAGCAATTTAAATAGAAATTATTAATTCTAAATAAAAAATGTGGAGCTGTAACACGACTGAGCTAATTTAATAGACTTACTATCGATTATATTTTGATTATTATAATCTAAAGTTTCAAGAGCCTTATCGAGACGCATAGTATAAAAACATCTGATTAAAATAAAATTATGCAATTTCATTTGTTTTATTTAATAAAGAAATATATGTTTAGAACGTTACACGGCCTAAAAGAAACAATACAATGTTTAGCTTTTGCAAATATCTATACATATCTCATTACATAGATCAAATTTAATAGTGATGCGGTGAGTAGCAACGGTTAGGGCATGTAAGACCCAATTTACCTCTGGCAGGGTTCCCAGTATCGCCCAATTCTACTTTCCATATTACACTCTTTTAACGAACTAGGTTAATGGATATGCACCTCTATATTTCTAGAACAAAATAGAGTATCAACAATACTAAATATATCTCAATGAAACAGCTTGAAGTAAAATCGAAGGTTAACAAAACACTAAAATAATGCACAATATTTAAAAACTAACATGTCTTATTTATCTTTAGAATAAATAGAAAATAGACGTGTGTGTAATTCACGTTTACAATTTTGTTGAGCTATTTATAACTTAGCCCAGCGGTTCTCAAACTTTTTTGGCGAAGGAATAAGTCTTAATATAATTATAAAAAAATTATTTATATGTAGGTATTTATGAATAATCATATTGCAATGCAATATTACGTAATATTTAATTGGAATATTTAGATGTAATCTTATTTTCTCCCTTTGGTAGATATTTTTTGGAGTATTTTAGCTCTAGGGTTCCGCGGAACACACTTTGGGAATGGCTGACTTAGCCTAATAAATGCCTAAAATAAAATACGCGTTTTTTTTAATTTATATAAACACAACATAGTAGGTAACTCGATTTAAGTCATATTTATCTTATTTAATTCATATTCGAAAATAACGTTAGAAAATATAATACGTGTATTTATTAGACTCAGTATTGATAAATAAGTCAGGTAAACAAAATATAATAACCTAACAATAAAAGAATAAAATGTTATTTCTTGGAAATAATACACCGGTAATATTTTATTGTGTTCTTAAATTTATTTTGTACAAATTCCCAAATAAAACTTGTTTTCTTTAACAAGTTCACGTTATAGTGGCGTAAAACAAATTTATTATCGCATAGAACAAAAAAGGACTTATCAACTTGTTCCATTTTCCAAACTTACTTTTTATTGTTGTAAGTTGTAACATAACTTTAAACATGTGTTTTTAGTTATTTAATATATATTTATTAACACAAAAGGTATGGAATCTAACATAAACATCGTAATGTATGCAACTCTTACTTCATTTACTGACATGCACCCATCTGTCAGTTTCATACATTACTTACGCTAAATATATCATTCCAATGAGTATGAAATAGAATTTTCAAATAGTGATTTATTAATAATATAAATAATATATAATATATAATTATTTTTTATTGCCATTCGAATTTTGATATTCTATCAAGCTTATCAATTTAAATCTGGGGGGCTACTCAGGCATGTCCGAAGTTTCGTGATACGGCCGTAAAAATTCCTGTCAAATATCCGTAAAATAAACATTGTGTGGCCTATCCGTCGTGACGTCGCTGTCAAATCCGTAATTTCGTGAATGATTACGTAAGTGTTCCTGAGTAGGAAACGTCCGTATTTTCGTCCGAAGTGCGCCTGAATCAATATGTGTAATTAATTACTTATTGCTAGTCATTAATAAAATCGAAATAATATTTGATACTTAGAAACATAAGATACTTAAAAACGATAGGGTGTACTCCAAACACTTGCCAAATACTTGTAACAATTGTTCTTCAAGCATGCTAAGTACAAGCAGTTGGAGCTAAGGTGTGAATAGCTTGGAGGAAACGGGGCCGGTTTCATGATTGTCATAAGCAGCTCCCTAGTGCCCACAACGGAGTTACACTTCCGTGAGTGCATTACTTATAGTGATGTACGGAAACGAAATTATAAACCGATATCGATAAATTAATAAGAATACAGCATAAAGATTATTAATTACATTGTCGTATTATTGGTGACTAAATGTTTTACTTTTTTTCTAGTCTCTTAGAAGAAATTTAAAAAAGTAGGTGAAAGAAATACAAATTAAAGTAATAAAATAAGATTAAGTTGTACAATAAAATTTAAAAGATACGTAACAATCTTGCCCCGATGGTATCATTCGCGCGAACCAGCGTTGTTTTAAGTTGTAATAAATTCCACTCTTGTTAGTAGAACGCGCACTGCGGCTTCATTTTTTTGAATCACACAAAATTATTAGTTTATAGAATAGTTTCGTTAACAAATACATATTTATAGAAATGTAATAAAACAAACAATTTAAGAGTAGTAAGTAGACGGATTTATAAATGTCTAATTTTACTGGTCTGGCTGGCTGGTTCTACACTTTCAAGTACCTAAGGTAAAATAATATGAATACTGAACAGTTTAGAAGTAGTCATAGGTATTACTGTAAGAGAACAAGTGTACTGTAGTTTTTAATTACGAAATAGGCATAAGCGAGGACTCACCGCTCGCGCGTTTAATCAGCCGCTGGCTCACTAACGTCCTCGTTCACACGTACAATTTTTAAAGTTGCGATTAATAAAGGGGCGCGGGGAGCGGTGGTGAGGAGAGGACAGCGGGGAGCGAGAGAGGAAATTTATAAGTGCATTTGGCGCGAACATAGAGCATGCCCTATTTGAACTTCAGGAACAATGCTGACTGCATATTGGCATTAAAACATGTTAGAGTATATATAAAAAAAATAAGATTGTTTTTATTTTTATTATCGATATGTTACTTGTGTACATCCCTATGTTTGTAAGACAGCTTCAGTTAATGCACCACCCACAGGCATTCAAAATGGAGTTCTTAGAGTAATTTTGACTGTTTGTACACAATATTGTACATTGTAGACGCGTTTCTGTAATTGGACACTCCTTCCAGATCTTAGCTAAGTGAGGTTCATGAAGGTTTACGTCTGTGGGAATCAAGTGTTGTCTTCTTTCAAATATATGTTTTCTACTTGTAATGGGTTGAATCAATAATAATTAAAGTTTTATTTACGACCCACTATCGCGTTTATTTTGATCTTTTGAAATATCGAAATTTGTTAATAAATCGTGTTAGTATATATGTATGCATATATACAGCGTAACGTATACACTTTAATGCATGAAACCGTATGAAAGAATTCACTGATACTGAACTGTCACGCGTATACTTATAATGACATTTCTAATGTACGAAACTAACAGATGCACGCGTTAACAAGCGTACAACACACTTTGTTAACATTGATATCTGTAGTTACTTTAGTTAATACTTTAGTTGATTTCCTTTAAAATTAAACTAATTATGAAGCATTTTCTTAGAAGCATTTTCTTGCTGGTACTTAAAAGCACATTATTCTATTTATATTCAAGTAGTAAAAGAAGTTGTGCTTTATTGATGTTCGTTATAATTTTCGTTCTTTTAAAGATATGACACAACAAATTTCTATCTCGTCTTCTTCTTATTTATTTATCTTATTAGAATCATCGGTAAAATCTGTTGACTTGTTAGTATTTACAAATTTAGAATGTCCCGAAATAAAACATAAAGCGTGGGCATATTAGTGAGTGTAGTAAAGCGTTGGGTTAAAATAAGATTACGAATCCATTTTAAGATTACAATTTAAGTCAAAGCTGTATTTAATGGTAGAGTTCGGTTTGATTATTTATGTATCACGAATTTTCTCGTTTATCGTTGATTTTGTTTGGTTATGTCATATTGTTCTGCGTAGGTTGACCATGGCGTTGAATAAATCGGGAATTTTTCGTGAGTTAAATAGAGAAAAAACAAAAGACTGATTATGACTGTTGTGTATATTATTCTGATCGTATATTTTTTCTTAGATTCAAATTACGATGTGTCATTTAAGTTAAAACTTTTAATATAAATCAGTAGGTGTTGGGATTGTATTAGACTGGAGTAGCGCCGTATTTTTAGCACACAATTTGTTAAAGAGTTTTGAAGCTTCAAACGAAGGACGATGTGGGAGAAAGCTACCCTTTAGCTTCAAGTTTCCTACTTCGAGTATTAATAGGAACTAAATGTTTAAGGGTATTTATGTTGTTGTTATTTTAAATTAGTGATTTGCATTCACACAAATTGATTAACATAATTATGCGCTTGTATTAACTAATATTGTAAATAAAAATTCAATAAAGAGATACAGTACTTGTATTTTGTAATAAATTAATTAAATATAGTAAATGAAAGATAAGATAGCAACTAAAAGGTCCCAAGTACTCGTAAATGGAGATATTAATATTACTTGAAGCTATTCCCATTTGGCGAAGTATTTTAGTATTTCCATAATGCAAAAGCATAATTTTAAATACAATTGACAGTGCATTTGGAATGAATCAGAGAGAAACTCGAGCAGAAAACGTCCCGTGAGGACGATACCAAGCGGCGTCCGATTATTGCATAAATTAACTTTTATTAAAATGCTGTTTGTGACCCTCGCCGTCTGCGCTTGCTTTCTCCTGCAAACTGATATTATTTTATTATTTGCAAAAAATATTCTTAGACTATTTAGGAATTTGCGTTGGGAATTTTATTTGAAGATGATTTTACCCCTTTTATGTTATTTTTAAAACAGTTTTCTTAAATATAATGGTCTCTGGGTTATTTTGGAGATTGGAGATCACAATATTAATTATTATATTTATGATTGACCTGATGAATATTTATTTGTAGAAGTATATAATTTCTCTATATATTTTCAAAATAGCTGTGAATATAATGTAGGCTACGTCATAAATTACACAAAATATTGATAAATTAATTTTATTTAAATATCAGGTTAGGGCTCGTTATTCCAGAATACCTCCAGTCGCTCGGAAACCACTTTGACTGAGATTCGATATAATTGAAATTCCCTTTAATTGGACTTTGTGCATCAACCCCGGAATTAAAAAAGGCATCTTTTCTAGATAAGTTAAGAAAAAACTGCAATTCAATATTGGTATTTTATTATAAAAAGACAGACTTTAGTATTAATTGTTACAATAAATCTTTCGAATAGACAAAAATAATGCATGTATAATTTTTACGGAATATAATAAACCTTTTTTGGTAACTTTCCAGCCGTCGTAGTCGCGATTTATGTGTCATTTATAAATAATTATTGTTATTCATATATATATATATATATTGTATATGTGGTATATAGGATCCCGTAGTTAAATTATAAATGTGTCATCCGTAATGATTTATCAAGCGCGAATTCTGATCAAAGTACATTACTTATTACTTCACCTGTTCCATAGGCGTAGTGAAGACTATGAAAGAGCCTATACAGCTCCCCATTGACATTGCTCATCATATAGCACACATCGGATGTGGATATTCCGATTATTATAGCAGTTACCACGTATCTATAGGTGGTAATAAAATTTCTGAGTGCAGTGAAATCAAAACAATTGAAAAGAGTGCTTTATAAAAATTTCAATTGAGTGCAATATGTGTGCAAACCATTCGCGTTTTGGCTTCAGTTTCATATTGCAATATCAATCCATTGCAGAAATTGTTGGTGGGTTGTTGCCAGTAGGAGCTTTGGTGTGCGGATAAAATTTAATTGAACATACTATGCTATGTTATGTAGTACTAGAAACAATGTGCAACTAAAAATTATTCGTTAGATTTTGTGCCTCGCTTTATATACCTGTGATCTTTCCCAATAATGGTTTATTTTTATTCAATTTATAAATTAACACTTCATTACCATTTTTTCCACAGTCAACTATAATTAAAGTAATAAACCGTATTCTAAAGTGATTAATTTTGATGTTTTCAAAGTAATATATGCTTGCAGTAATATATACTGCTTGTAACAAATATTTATACATATTTAACCCTGAAGAAGAATACATGCATATATCAATCAGATCCAATCAAATATCTCCTTATTATATAATATATTTATAAATAATTTATATTATTAGTATTTGCGCATAACATACTGGCGCGTTATACCACTGCGTCACAGAGGTCGTCAACAAATAACAAAACAATACAAAAATAAAGTTACATCAGCGATTGGCACACGAATTTATTTGAAATTGAATGTAGATTACATGAACATTATCTTGAAAGTTGAATAGAAGCGGGTCCTTTTATAAAGAACCCACAGACAAAGTTCCAGTTGACGGGGTATCCGAACGAATGTCGCGAGAGAGTCGTTTGAATAAAGTTAGTGTACTGATTTATGTAAAAAGTTTTAGGAAAACTCCGTGTATGTGAGTTACTGTATTGTCTCTCATCTGATAAAACGACATCGGTTGCTCGGAGTCTTTTCACTACTTTTTTCGATACTATCGTTTGTTTTATATGTAATGATGAAGCTATGGGATAAAGCTTAGCTTACGTACGTTCGGCCAATGGTTTGTCAATATGTTTGATAATTTATTCAAAATAAGAACACATAATGACGTCACTACAGAAAATGTTAAAGACAGCATTAACAATTATAGTACTTAAGTAAGACACGTCACATACGTAATTTAAAAGAATATTCCTCTTCTAGTTTTTTATATGTACTATGTAGTATATGTGTATACCTACATGTATGCGCTGCATTATTCTCTAACTTAACATTGGTTATCTGGGAGAAATAGTTTTTACAATCGTATTATACATATAAAGAATAACAAAAATCATGTATCCAAAGTTTATTATATTAGGAATGTTACAATGTATTTAAAAATTAATTGCTGTAATGAACCTAACTATAATACAATGGTTAAGATAATTTTTTATTTACTGCAATTTACAACAAAATTTTAAATAAAAACACCTGAAAACGATTTCGATGATATATATTTTTATAACATAACATTCGCATGATTTACATTTAGATTCAAGATCAGGAGATTTATTTTCAAACAAAACAGAATAAAATAGCTGATTGCGTTAAACCCAAATAAAGGCCCTATCATCGAATTCGCGTTTGTCGCTTACATTTGATTTATCAGCAGTGCGGGATCAAGTAGAGCAGTAATTTATTGCCTCTGTATTCAAAGGCCTTTGTCGCCGTTAATTCTGTGGGTCGAGACGAGATAACCGCGTCTACACCTCCAAAGAAGACACCCTTGATTAAGGATACACAATAAATAACTCAGGCCATTTTAATAGACTTATAAATGCTAGTTGATAAATAGTGATTGTTTGTTTTCTTTTGTCACTGATGAAAGGAGCAAATGCCTCTTTAATGTTTCATTTAAGTACGTCGTTTTGATAATAAATAAATGATTGTCATTCCATGGTCCTTTCAACCAATAGAAACACGCTTTGCGATCTACAAGAAATACAATGGTCTTAAAATAACTTCTATAAACCAAAAGTTCTTTATGCTTCTTTCAAAAATGCTGCATAAGAATGAGGTAGCGCTTTTGATACAATTTATTTAATTGAATTATTAAAAAAATAGCGGTCAGTAAAAGAACAAAAAGTTTAATTGTGTTGGAAAGCGTCTCGTCCCTATGTTCCAACAAGCATATTCTTTGCTTATTCTTACCACGTTTTGTATTATAAAGAAACTTGCAGTTTGTTTATCTTAAATTGTATCACATTTTTGTGAAACAAGATATAGTGGGAAAATGCATTGCCTTGTTCTTTTCTACTACATTATTATGAATACCGTGTTTTGTTTTGTATAAATTGGACTTTAAATTTTAATATATTACCAGCTGCATGTCATAAGAAAGAAATGTAAACAAAAAGTTGTCCCAAAAAGCATAATAGTCGAGTGTAGATTACCCAAATAAATCAGAAGAACAGGAGCTAGCATTCAAAAGTTTGTGATTTATCATAATCCGGATTTCCATTCGCAAAAGCGGCTGGTCCATTATTCTATGTCAGGGACACGGGGGTGCGTGTTTAGCGAAAAAAATAATATGCCAAGGTAATATCGCGCCACGCACCGTACAATCAAATTCCCTTTGCTTGCGTTCGATGTCTGCTGTAGTATGAAAAAAGTTGACAGATGTGACCACGAGGATTGAACTTCAAAGATTCTATTTTTAAAAATATAGTGAAATGAACACTATCTCATAAGTCTAAATAAATTAGTATTGTAGCCTTTGCCTATTTTTAATAAATATTGTATGAGGAATGTGGGCAACATGAGATGGAGGCAAGATCCGGTAGTTGCAGATGACGCAAGACCAGTTGCTGCAATTGTGTTAAGTTAAGTATTGTAAAGTCAAATGTTACATTGACG
This sequence comes from Tineola bisselliella, assembly GCA_028551675.1. NCBI lineage: Eukaryota > Metazoa > Arthropoda > Insecta > Lepidoptera > Tineidae > Tineola > Tineola bisselliella. The sequence continues at coordinate 487 of JAPWLS010001233.1, read as the reverse complement.
CAGTAGACACCTATAAAGACTGTCTTGACATAAACGAGCATAATGCCAATTAAATCTGAGAATGTAAAACCTATGTACCCTCTTTTGAGTAGTGAAAAAGTAAGCGGACAAGTAAGAACTATTGTGTTTATTGCAAAGCATATGGCCATAATCGGGATAGTTGTTCAAAGTTAAGTAAAAAGAATCGTCCCTCTAATGATAATTCTGCAATTGAATCCCCCTCTACTGAAGTGAAAGATTCTATTGCCTGCTATGGTTGTGGTGCTCCCGGGGTTATCCGGTCAAATTGCAGTAAGTGCAGCGAGAGAGCTAGTTTTTATTCCATCGATGATCATAATGCACAGACACGTCCTGTACTTTTTATATCAATTGATGGTGTTTATGGTCGCGCTTTAGTGGACACTGCTGCCAAGAGGAGTATCGCTGGCCATTCATTGTACAATGTACTTAAACGGTTACATTATAAGTTTACAAAGTTGCCTATGAA
>JAPWLS010001306.1:0-106101 GCA_028551675.1 Tineola bisselliella | reverse complement strand
GTAAGACACGATCGCACCAGTCATTAGCAGAGCAGCACGTTCTGACGTCAGCTGCCTCTAATGTCTTCATTCGACGAAGGAAACTGTGCGTTCTATGAAATAATAACTTTACCATTTAGAATAGACCCGTTTCTTTATTTATTTATTAGTACATAATACAGAGTAAGCGAGTAAGGCTAAGAAGCGATCTCTTCCAGGCAACCAACTTTTAGATGTAGAGCAATGCAGAAAACAAATAGCGGGAGTTATAAATAGAACATGAACAACACACAATTATAGGTTTTTAAATGTTATAGACGCGTGTACGTAGATAAAAAAAATACCGATGATGTTGTTATTCATATATAGGTATATCGATATATATGGTTCCTCGAATAGTAAGTTTTAGTTCAGTAAGTAGGTAAACGATCCAAATCAAAAATCAGGGCTGTCCAAACAACGGCCCGCGACGCCTGTTTTAAATGTACAGTGTAAATTTATCAGGAAATAGTTTTGGATAAAGAAACATTTTTTTTTCTGAGGTCCTCCAGCTTTTGTAATAAATTAAATTAGTTTGGGTACCTCAGATGTCCTCAGATACCTTCTATAATTATGTATATGTAGTTGAATAACTAGAGTCTAATAAGAGATTCGTTTTGTATGAAAGCTTGTCATATCAAAGAACGTTCCGCACAACACAGGTCATCACATCCCACACAATACGAGATGGCACCCTTTAATCTGTGCGTTATAACCTAACACACCATTATACCTACTCTATGAACCAGAAATAGGGATGGGAAGTAACTTAGTTATCGATACTTTTATTTCTAACTAGCTGCAGCGACTTTGTTCGCGTAGTAATGAAGATATAAATTACTATGAAGTTTAAATTTTAACATGAAAAAGCAGTTATTATGACAGAACTGTAATAGTTAAACATATGGTATCGGACACTTTTTTTGTAGATATTGATGTCCTTTTTTCCACATTTTGAGTTACAATATTGAAATTTTCATCCGGGTTTTTGAAAATATTCTATAGCCTATGTTCATCAGGGATAATGTAGGATTCTAATGGTAAAATAATTTTTCAAATCGGTCCAGTAGTTTCGGAGCCTATTCAATACATACAAACAATCAAATGTTTTCACTTTATATATTAGTATAGATTAACTGTTGTTAAATTCAACATTAACAAGAAACACTAATTTACGTTATTTTGTTATTAATAGCTCAAAATAAAATACATTATTCAAATATAGTTTAGTTTAGGTAATATTCAGGCGTTTTTATAAGATTTTCAATTAAATATAAATTCATCGATATCGATACTAATAAATAACATCACTAAACAAGGAAGCATCTGTCGACACCATCTCTCTTACGATTAATCTATTCGTGGTACAATGAAAGACCCTTTCCTTATAATGCTCACCTTTGTTGAAGAATGCGTATAGCACAGCGAGGTTACAACTATTATGACTTTTTCTGTATTTTTTTATTGTATTATAACGTTGCTATAAAAACAGTTATAATATTAGATACTAGCTTTACCCACGGCTTCGCTCGCATAAAATAATAAAGTGACATCTTACCACAAAAATGACACCTAACCTCAAAAATTAAAATAGTTTTATACTGCATATATAAAAATGACGGACGGAAATAAAAATAAATATAGAAAAATTCCAAACAGCTGAAGCCATAGTCAATTGTAAGCTATGTTAAAAAATATATTTTTTAAATAAAAAGTATTATATGTTACTTCTAGTACCTCCAAAAATATGTGTACAGAGTTTTATGATGATCGGTTAAGTAGTTGTTGCGTGAAAATGTAACAAACAAACTCACATTCACATTTATAATGTAGTAGGGATTAAGACTGTAGCTGTTCGAATTTTAAATTAATCGTAAACGTTGACAGTGATGACGTCACGTTCATGGTGTCCTAGTACTACTAAAATGTAATTGGAAGATACGAATTCCAATTTTAGGTTATGCACGTCGCAATACGAGGGACGCGGTAAGAAGACGAGTTTTTAAGCATTACAGTATATATAGGAACAGTAAAGGAACATAAATAAATCTATTAGTTTTTGATAATTTATTTAGTTTTAAATTGTTTACAATTATAACGAATGTATATGTAATATAATTAAATATGTTTAATTTAAAGTGAAGACATAAATTAGGTTAATTGTTTTTAAAGCAAGTAATTTTAAATAGTTGTATTACTGAATTGTGTTATACTGCGTCATAGTGACTCCTCATTCGGCCCTGATCGTGAAGCGCCGCGACCATTCGTACAGCCCCGGCGCGAAACACGTGAGTTCGCGGCTGTTCGTGCATAACCGGCATCTTTCGAGTGGTCCCGGGCCTAATCGTGTGTTCTCGGACCACGACGAGCCTAAACGAATGTAAAACTTCGGAAGAATTCGTGATTCAAGTACCAGGGTATCAGAAACCGTTAGCATTGAATAGAACAAATCGCAGTGACCTTCGGATGCCGCCGTTTTTACCTCGTGCATCTTCGTATTTTGGTCGTGCGTCGTCGAGTCCCAGGTTCGGTTGTTTTCGTACAATTAGTACTAGGAAATCATCGTTTTGGTAGAGGTGCGCTTGTCACACACACTGGGCTCCACTATGTATCTTCGTTGCTTTTATTCGGATGTTTTCGTTAGAAGTTAAGACGTACATATGTATATTTTCAATTGTTTTAAAGAAACTCCATGTTTTAACTTCAAACTGTTCATGTTTAAATCTACAACAAATCTATTAATCTAAATTATAAAAATTAAATTATGTAATACATTTTTTTAATAATAAAATAATGCTATCAGGCACTTTTTACTAGCACTGAGAAATGGAAACAAAGATAATTAGATACAATGTAATTAGGGAGGCTCTTAACAAAAATATTAATTAAAAATAATTCTAAGTAATTGAGAATGTATGCTGCTTTTACTGTGAGATATTCAAATGGATTTCTAAAACCATACCTAGACGTTAAAGTAATAGTGTAGTCCGATCAAACCACTTAAACACTGAAACACATATAATATGTTTATAATAACAAGATAATAACTGAATACATACATAATACAATATATCCCTACTAACATTATAAATGTGAATGTGAGTTTGTTTGTTACGTTTTCACGCAACAACTACTTAACCGATCATCATGAAACTTTGTACACTTATTTTTGGAGGTACTAGAAGTAATATAGGATACTTTTTATTTAAAAAAATTTTATATTTTTTACTATAGTTTCCAACTGACTATAGTTTCAGCTGTTTGGTATCATATTGATTCATTTCTATTGAAATGATCTCTGATACTTATTTAATGACTTAAATGCGAGCGAAGCCGCGGGTAAAAGCTAGTATATGCATATATCGCGGGATCCTATTAGCATTAGTTTATTTGTGTTGTATTGGGTACCTCAGAAACTTTGTAGATTTTTTTTTATGAGATGGAAATATTATATATAATAATAAGATATTTCTAGAAAAAAAGCCTAAAATATTAGTTACGTCTACGTTAATTTATATAGATTTAAGTATTATCTATCACTTTTAAATTATTAAATTGTTACATACTCTGGGTTTTAAGATAATTACAATTTTGTTGATAAAACAACTCTATATATAACATACCATTTACCATATAAATAAATTGATTGAAACTAAAACACCCTATGTTTTAAGTACCAGGACAAAAGAAACACAAAGAGATAAATACCTAATCAAAACTCTATGAATAAACCTTTGTTCTGATGAGAAATGACACGCAATGTCTCTGCTTAATGTCTGACGCATCTAACAACTACACAACTAAATACTTGAAATCTTTTGAGATGGAAGCATTGTACGTGTAAGAACTGGGTCGCGTCTGCGGGGATTAGGTTGTCTATCTCCGAACCAACTTTCCGGGACAAGATTCTGCGAACACGAGACTTAGTTGAGTGTAGATATTGTATCCGTACTTATCTTTAATTGATGGATACATCCTAAATCCTCTTTCGCTTCAGTGACAAGGAATATGTTAATTAAATTGATTAAGTGCTACGTTAACTGTACTCGGAAATTTGCTTCGAATTTTAAATACTTGTCTGCTAAGATTTTGTTAAAATTCACTACTGACATGTTTCTCGTGTAGTTTTTTTTGGAGATTAATCACGTGACCTGTCTAGTAATCGAAATATTCCTATAACGCAAGGAACACACGTCATGTCGAATCGGTGTGAATAATTTCTAATAAGAATAGTGTTGTAGTTATAGAAATTTTATTTGTTTATTTATGTATATTCCAATCGCTTTTTAGCTATGGTATTTTTATTCTTTTATTAAATTTGCTATGATTTAATCTTCGTAAATAGGGCTTTTTTTGTTTGTCCTAAAAAGTATTTTGTAAAACAAGAGGCTTATCTATAATTTTTTTTTTATTATTGATAGCCCAGCATATGACCACACTCCGCCTGATGTTAAGCTAGAGTGCGGTCCATGAGCATAGACAACTGTTACCACAGACAGATGTCCGCGCGCAACAGTCGACTCCACTATGCCGGCTTGAGGAGACGAATGTGCTCTGTCCAAATTGACAAGGCACACTCCTCTCGTTATCCCGGCTACTTCCAAATAAACGTATTAATTAATTTAAATAAACAATAGGTACAAGAATCATTAACGAGGACTATTGCAAGCAAATAAACGCCTGATAAAATGCATATAGCAACTGTTTTATATACCTATAGGTATATAGCAATTGTTAGTTACAGGCATAGATTTTCTTCTGTTTTACAATTTGTATAAAAATGTGGGTATGTTCATCCCTTAGTTGGCGAGTCCAGGGCCACGTGGAAGCGTCGTGTGTAAATTGATATATGTATAAGGTGATGAAGGCATAGCAGTTTATTTTTTGTTTATGTATAGGTAGGTATATTTAGTAGGAATTTTAAAATGTATATGTTCCCTATTAATACATTACTTCCCAAACGTCGAAAACATTGGATTTTTTTGATAAAATCTTTTAATTAAGTTCATAATACGTTAAGAAAAAATAATACGACAAAAAATTTAACGTTGAGTCAGCCTGCCCTATAAATATGACAATGGGGTTATAAATTATATTTTGTTTTTATTTTTGTTATATTATATATATTTGGTAGAAGTCTAAGAATCAGTTTTATGTGCTTTAAAGTTGGTTACTGTTTTCTTTTACCGTTTATAAAATCGGAACATAATGCTTTTCTTGAGGCAACAAAAATCTATCTATTTGAAAAAATTACATCAAAATCACCTAAATATTTTTCTCAAAAAAAAAAAATTTCATCAAAAACAATAATAAATAAAACTCTTAATAGGTTAAAAAAAATTGAATATAGTGTCTTAAAAATAGGACAGTGGGCAGTAATGGGTTAAGGCCCGAAACAATTTTTGAATTTCATGTTATCATTACGAGTGTATAAGTATGTAAGCCATTTATGATCGAACGCCCGAGGGAATCGTAAAGAAGGACCATATGATTTATAACCGTGCGTGCTTGATTAAAAGGTAAAGATACAGCAATAAATTCAGAAAAAATAAACATTTATTTGTTATACTCGGCGGTGCGATAAATCTTTTACTCTTAGCTGAAAATATTTTTGGGTTAATGTTGCATCAAATTTCATTTAGATTAGACCAGCCATTCTCAAAGTGGAGCCCTAGGGCTAAAATACTGCAAAAAATACCTACCAAAGAGAGATTATAAGGTTACATCTAAATATTCCAACTAAATATTACATTGCAATATGATTATTCATAAATACATATAAATCAGGTTTTTATAATTATATTAAGGCTTTTTTTATATATTTAAATCATGCCCACCGGTGTACAAGCGGTTCCCAAATAAAACACGTCGGCATGCGGTCTTTAACGTGTTAAAATATAAAAAAATATATATAGTCGACTTTGACTTTTCTAAAGACTAAACCGATCAAAATACTGAATAATTAAATATGTCAAATTGGAAACAGTCTCTCTGAGAAGCAATCTTGTGTTTCTCTTCATTTTAAGAGAAAAACTTTGCCCATTCCATTCGTTAAGCATTCGTGCGAAGAAAACAGGGAGCCCTAAATTGAAAACTTAGTACAGCTGCAATCTCTGGAAACGCATGAATGAGAAAATATGTCTTCATTTCTTGTAATAATGAAGAGAACTTTTAAGCTGACTTATTTTAGATTTTCAACTTTCAACTTGTTTCTTTTTTAATGCTGCTTCTTCTTTAAATTATCTAAAAACTGTATTGTTTAAAGCAGTGTCTCCCAACCTTTTTTGTGTCACGTCCCACCTTAGTCTTTCTAAAATTCTTATGCCCCCTTATGTAACCAAACACCCCGTTGATATTTTAGTCTCGTCAAGCGAAATTATACCTAATAATTATTTACCGCAATTATTTAAGAATTTGCTTTTTTCGTTCAATTTGCCACCGAAATCTAGTATTGCATTTAAATGGCCCGCAGCGAAAAGGTTGAACTCGTGTCAAAGCCATTTTCGAATTATCCCCCTTTGCGTATTTTGCGGTGGTATTGAGAGTTGGTGAAGGAAAAAAATGATACATATGTATTTACTAATAAATACAGTCACACAATTATATGTATAAATACAACACATGCATTCTTATAAGAAAAATCATACACAATCAAATAAACACAAAAAACACATAAATTCAACACACGAAATACAGATCAGATAAAAATCCTGGGAGCTAGAACTAACTATGAAAAAAGAAGTGTTATGCTGAAAGGAACGCAAATCTATATAGAAATGCCGATTATTATAACTAATAATAAAAATATTTCTAAATTTAAATATGAATTGAAGAAACATATAATGGGTCTGAGTGCCTTGTAATGGTGTTGTAAATATTCTAGTATAATACGATATAGTCTATGTACGTTAGGTTTATTTATAAATTTTATATAAGTATTTCAATTAAGTGAATTTATGTACTTAATTATTTTTGAGTAAATAAATATCTTAAACCTTAAGTATAAAGAACGTAAACAGCTGCAGTTCTTATTTTCTGTAATTTAGAAAGTGCTGTTTGTTTATTGCTTAATAATGACGTAATGTTGTCGTTATTTAGAGTGGATGCGATGTTACATAGAGTGTATCATTGTATGGATAATAAAGTGGACCAATCAAAGTCGAGTAAATTCGTCGTGTTAGGGAGTTTGTCGTTAAATGGAGTTTGTATTGAATAATCGATTTTTTTTTATTATTTATTGTTTTATTTGATTATTTAAGTGTATCATTATTAATATTCGTGTTATTTTTGTAAATGTCAGATTCCATAGGATTGGTTTCCATGTTATCACGTTACGTACTTGCTCCAGGAAATTGTATTTTGTTTTTGTCTTTGGATCTACATTCCCTCTTTGATATATCATTTTGTGCTTGTCGTTGAGTAAATCTAATAATGATTTCTTCGGGGAGCGTTCTCTAACAAATGTTTTCGGTTATTCTTTATTGTAATTTTCGTTTCAATATAAATGTTACCTTTGTTATGAACGCTATATTTAAAATCATATTCATTGTATGTTCTACAGGGGTAACCAAGCTCCTTGCGAGTAGCAATTAAATACTGTAACACGGGGTTGTGTTCGAAGACACGAGCGATGATGATTTCAGAGAAACAACTCGGTTGCAAAGAATAGTGCATAACATTAAACCGTACACGAGCTGACAATGACAGATCGATGGGAACAGACACGCTCGCTTGACAACCTCCATCTGGGAAGCAGTGTTGCCCACATTCCTACTGTACAATATCTTTAAAAATAGGCAAAGGCTACAATACCTATTTAAAAGGTATTAAAAAAACATTGCATTTAGTTTTTCATATTTGTCATCGGTAATTTAAAAGACGTTTTAAAACACATATGGAACGATAATAATTTTAAAAAATATAATAACACAAAAATGAAAAAGAAAGTTGGGTACATTTATCGATACACAAATTGACTATAGTTTCAGCTGTTTGGAATGATCTCTGATGCTTATTTAATGATTTAAATGCGAGCGAAGCCGCGGGTAAAAGCTAGTAATACCATAAAACAATAATGAAACAAAATTTCAAATGTCTTCGTAAATACACTTGAACAGCGATGTATAATAACAGTGAAGGTAGGAAGACAATAAACTCATACAGGTGATTGCTATTGACTGAAAAGGTCAACATCCTCCGCTATTATTAGACCTGTTATACATTGTAATGTTAAACCGCAATGATAAATCGCAATCGAATTGTTACATTAATTGGTAATGAATTTAAAATACCTACTAGTGAAAAGACGAAGGAAATAATGATTATATATATATATATATATATTACGCAATCAAATTATCACATTCAAAAATTGGTATTGAATTTTAAAATACCTACTAGTGAAAAGTCGAAGGAAATAAGCGAGGAAGCCAATATATATGTCCATAAATATTTAAATGAATAGTTTGTTTAGCGCCAGATATTATCTATTGGATTTTTATTCTTTTATTAAACGTGACAGGGAATGCCTAGTGTGGGACCGTCTAAAACTATATTATGTAATATTATTTTTAAATAATAAATAAATAAATTATTGTGTATTTATTTATTTTTGTTTTCTTATTTATATCTTTACATTATTATTATGTGTATGTGTGTAAGTGTGAAGAGGTTCTTTTTAATATTATTTTTACTCGTTTATACTTTTTTAAATGTTATTTTTGATCAGTACCTATTACTTCCGAATGGAACCTTTCTGCTGGTACTAAAGGCCCCAGTGCACTAAGTTCACTCTTTATATAAAGTGCAAAAATGTTTAAAATAAATGAACGATTTCGAAAAACAAAAAAATGCCTATATTATTTTAGTCCTATCTTCCTAGTGTCAAAACTTTGTTCCTGGTATTTTCTCTAGTGGGTATAGTATAAATAAACCCTTTATCAAACGAAAATAGTACTTAGGTAAGTGTAATGTTTAATGAGAATTAGGAATTAGTGTTAGACTTAGGTACTAACTTTATTTACATTATAGATGCTTAATTTACCTACTAATACTAACATTATATTGTACAGACTATGATTGGCGAGTTTCTCGTGATTTTTTTCTCGTCATATACCTCTCCGAAATCAACGTAAATTCTGACAATGTACAATAGCTAGTCTATGCTTATAAAAAAAATCGTGTATTTTGTTCCCACGTGTAGATGCAGCCTGTCCATAAAGTAACAGTGTAAAAACAGTTTTAGATTGTCGTGTAAATGATACCTTTTATTGTTTCTTTATACAATGTGATATTTGAGATGTTTACACGGTGTCCTATTTGGTAGCAACTTACTACAGTTTTTGTATTGATTTTTATTCTGCAATTTCTTTGTTCGAGTTTCATAATAAGATCTTTAGGGTTATAAGAAACATAGAAATGTTATTTCTTGTCTTTAATGTGTTTATGCGACTACAGTCAAATCAATGTATATAGTATGATTAACGTGACTATACGTACCTTTTTGTCCCCGAAAAAAGCTTCGAGACGCAAAATTGTCCCATTTTCCAATGTCATTAACTACATCACGCTGTAAAAAGTAACCGAATGGAATAATCTGAGGTAAATTATAAATAAAAGCCAAGAATTTTATTCTTACTTAAAATCATCACCAGCTGTATCAAAACAAATTTGTTTCTCTGGAAAATATAAAAATAACTGAGTTTTTGTATAATTATTTTTTTAATTTGTAATAAGTACATTTGATAAATAAAATAAAACTCATTTTTCACTATAAACTTACCAATTGACGTAAATAAAACAATGTCCCATTTTGAGTAAAAAAATAAATAGTCACGTTAAATATGATACAATTAAATGAACAATACAAATAAATGTTTTCTAAATTCTACAGCTATATTATACACTAGCTGTTGCCCGCAACTACGTCTGCGTAATAATGAAGATGTCCTATTTAAGCGGACGTCTTCATCATAGTAAGTCCAATCTTTTATTTTAGTTCAATCAGTCGAAAATCTAATAAGATTTATACAAACTTTCATCCCCTATTTTATCCCCTTGCGGGTGGAATTGATCAAAATCCTTTCTTAGCGGATGCCTACGTCATAACATCTACCTGCATGCCAAATTTGAGCCCGATCCGTCCAGTGGTTTGGGCTGTGCGTTGATAGATCACTAAGTCAGTCAGTCAGTCAGTCACCTTTGAGTTTTATATATATAGATAGATTCCAATCGAACAGCTATGTCAAATTCAAATAAAGAATTTGCGTTCATAATTTGTGTTTTTTTTTAAATAAATGGTGCGGTTCCAATAATAATCTGAATTAATATATTGGCCGGTTGTAGGTAATTTTACATGAATTGCGGAAATCGAACGGATATTCAATTAATAATGTACCATAAACATTGAGTTTATAGTGAGAATAATTTGGGTTTGTAAATTTTAATATCCCCGATGCTTATAGATAGAGTAAGTGGACTGTATCAACGAAAACATTTAAAAAAATTATTTACACTATATTACTAATCTCTTATAATCTAAGCACACACGTCCGTTTTCATTCGCAACCAATATTGAAGTCCTTATTCGAACGTCCAGATTTTTTTTTTGTATCGGCAACCTCTCGTTCACTATATTAAATTTCTTTTTTTCCCTAAAATTTTGTTTTTACCTTCGGTCCATTCATCGTGGTGTAAAAAAAAAGTTCAAATTTACAGTTTTATTTATGCGGGGTGAACGGGTGGCCATAAGTTAGGACTAAGTCGCCCGATCCAATGCCCTGGATACTCTCGGTCTAAGTATTCTCGCACAGGACGGGCAAAGTTGGTATCCATCATTTTGAAGCCACGTTTTGTAAATCATTTATGGGAACATCGTCTAATAATTCTGGCAAGTCATTTTGTAAAAAGTTTAAGTAACTATTACGAAAACGATGTAGAGCATGTATTAATGCCAGTGGCAAACAATTCGAACATTTAGGTACTTTAATGTAAAAAATGCAAGTTTTAATTAATAAAATAAATGTAAAATTATTACTATTTGTCAAAACAATCAAAATTCAATCAACATTTTTCAACAACAAACCTATAACTACACAGTAAAAGTGATCACTAGCAACAACAACAATTTATGAAATTTGATTCTTGTTTAGAAATGACAGGCATATATTTTTTTTGTGATTAGTTTTCCTAGAGTATTATACCATTTAGGAATCTTGGTTAGTTGCGTCAACTTTTGAAAAAACGTGCCATAGTAGTGTCCATACTTTTTTTACACCACGATGACTTAAAGTGGACCGAAGGTAAATATCTTTCAAAATTTTAGGGAAAAAAGAAATTTAATTTATTTTTGTGTAAAAACTACAGGCATTCTGAAATTTGTAAGGGTTATAATGGATAGCAGTACTACTTAGGTTGCCGATACAAAAAAAAAATCTGAAATATTTGTAAATTTGTGGTCGTGGAACTTGAAAATATCATATAGGGTGTCAATTTTCGAAGGATTTCAAAATTGATTCTTGTTTAGAAATGACAGGCATATTTTTTTTTTTGTAATTAGTTTTCCTAGAGTATTATACCATTTAGGAATCTTGGTTAGTTGCGTCAACTTTTGAAAAAACTTGCCATAGTAGTGTCCATACTTTTTTTTTACACCACCATGACTTAAAGTGGACCGAAGGTAAAAATCTTTCAAAATTTTTGGGAAAAAAAGAAAATTTAATTTATTTTTGTGTAAAAACTACAGGCATTCTGAAATTTGTAAGGGTTATAATGGATAGCAGTACTACTTAGGTTGCCGATACAAAAAAAAAATCTGAAATATTTGTAAATTTGTGGTCGTGGCACTTGAAAATATCATATAGGGTGTCAATTTTCGAAGGATTTCAAAATTTACTTAATATTTTCAAAAAAAATTGAGATATATTTTTTTTCTTATTTTTCCTCGAGCAGTGAAGAGCGGGTCCACCCACTGGTGCCGGCTTATCGTTGAGTTTTGGGACACCCTGTATATCTGTCGACGACAGATACGTTACAACTATTCTGTTTATCTTTTAAACGTAATACTACTAATGATTTCTAGACTGACTTATAACAAAGTTCCAGAATTAATACTACAATTTTATTAGGAAGTCGAGATTAAAAATATTGTCACTTAGCTCTGGTCATTCTGTATTATTATAATACTACTATATAAAAATGTATTAGACAAACAAACACGGGGTTGGAGCGATATTCGAGCTTATTATTCTCAGTTCGACCGGAATATTCGTCTGAATTTCACGTACATATTAGCTTGACATATGACCGTATTTCGGCTTATGTTATGCTAGCTTGATGGTATACCCTTTTTGTTAAAGCTGATCCCAAAACATAGGTTTCTCAATGGTGAAATAATTATATTACATCACGGTCACTTCTATAACTAAACTAATAATTCCCGGTAGATGGCGCTGCTTTAAGTTGTATCTCACATCAAATATCATCAACAATGTAAACTAAACAAAAATTCATCCGGTCGAATAGGCATGCTAAATTACACAACCTAACACTATAACCGCCGAAGTGGTCATAAAGACGAACAGTAAAAATTCCTCATTTAGAACGATAAAACCCGGCGGGCGTGCGCGCAATTACTCGTATGCCCTCACTTACGGCTTTCTGGTTACACATTTTTATTATTAGAGCTATTTTTTCGTTAATTATCTACATATGATGTCTTGTATGGTATTAGTTTAATAACTGTCTATCCCTTTTGTATTAAAGGCCTGTTATGAAAGAACTTTTTTTCTAAATACATAAATACACATATAGTATAATAAAATCAAGAATCGAAACTAATACTTTTTTTAAACAATATCATGAGAAATATGTATATCGCCGGGTAATATTAATATTTTGGCAATTTTATTTTTATTTGTTGAAATAGTTATGTGTTAAGCCGCGTCTCCTGCTCCTGTTTCTTCGAAATATTAGACAAAAACATCGAAACATTGTGTATGAATACAAAAATGTGTACGGCCACGCCCCAATGTTTCGATGTTTTTGTGTAATGTTTCGAAGAAACAGGAGCAGGAGACGCGGCTTTATGATTACAGTGATACTCAATATAACAACGTAGAATTTATACAAACTGTGTACAATACAAGTTTAAATCGCTCTCCTGTAAAATTGCGACTTTACAGATCCTACCATACTAATAGGACACGGCGATATTTACATTAGGTATATATATATTTTATACACCACCCTGGCTCTGGCCTGTAAGGTACCTAATCAAACCTAAAAAAACTTAATTATGTAGGTACTAACTACAATACCTAATATCCGTAAGAAAGTTCACACTCGACAGTCGTCAATCGACATAAAAAAATTAACTGGGGTAAGACCGCGGGTATAGTTTGCTAGTTACATATTATTTTAGACTGCTGCCCCAACCTGAGCCCATGAGTATATAATGTATAAGTCCAAGAAAAATATATAATTAAGAATTTATTATAGAAGACGATTTTCTTTAGTAAATTACTAAAATATTATTAAGTAATATACTAGAATTGTTTGCATGGAGACGTAACATTTAAAAATATATTTTCAGCTCCTACTTTCGGTAACTTCAGTACAAAGTGTTATTAAAGAAAATTTAATGCACTGCAGTTCCTCTGAGCCTCAGAGCGGATGCAAAAGTGGCAATTAGACTATACTTACGACGGTATTCGTTAGGAGGGTGGACAGCTACGCTCCAAGCTTTGTATTGTATATAGTGTGAATTTATTAGCCTAATATATGTGTGGCGGTCGATTCTACTGGCCGATAATACTAATTTAAGAAGATTTGAGGTTTTGACGTTTAGTCTGTCAGTGTCATCTTTCTTGTCTATCGTCTATTGTTTTTCTATTTTCCATTGTGATAATTATATTTTAATCCGTAAAAATCCGCATTATTATTTCTCATAAGTCTCTCTAAATACGTATTATTATATAAATAAATGCTTATTTATTTAGATAGCAAACGGGTTTTAACCCTTCGTCGAGCGCGCCATAAACTCCTTAGATCGGGCGCGGTGTGCTTGACGGGCTCATTGGGAAAAATGATGATTCAATTTTTTCTAATTAAATCTAAGATGAAAATCAAAATCAATCTGTTTAGAAATAAATTTTATACTAATTTTTCCCTTTAAATCAGACTAAAAACTAAATTAACAATGTTTAAATTTTTTTTGACATTTTTTGATATTTCTGTTATAAACAATATGTACTTACTTAATGCTAAACAGTGAGTAAAATATGGTTTATAGCTAACCTATAATTGCTGTACTTGTGAGATCGGTCGCGCCCGACGGAGGGTTAGTAATAAGTGGAAAAAAAAATAATTAAAAAAACTATTTGGTTAACATATTAGTAAATTCAAAGAAAATGTCTCAGCTAAGTTTCTAGGCCGATAAATACCGGGTTTTGTCCCGAAATGCCCTGTCATCAATCTCGCCGAAGTAGGTACATCTAGTGGGTCCATCAGAAAAGCGATTTTATCCGCTGACGACGCACATTACACGCCAAATTATCTCAGTTAATGCACTGGAATACAGAAAGTACATATTCACAAACATCAAACGCTTTGTTATACACATACCTAATGTTGCTATGCGATTGTGATCATTAAAGCGAAAGTTTTAAAGGTTATTTTAATATATATTTATTAAATGTATTTGTCGTAACTGAAATAGTGCGCTTGAAAGGTAAAGTCTGTTAGAATTTTTATTGAAAAATCCTTTTTATTGAGAGTCATTTTGCAAGTTAATGCTGTTTTAATATAAGCACGAAGAACAAAGATTATCAAAGGAAAAGATAGCATTTAATAAAATTACTAATAAAATATTTACTAAGTCCGTTATAGTAATATCACTTTTAGGGGAAGCATTGGAATCAGCTGGGAACTGTGTACATGTAATGAGGATGATGCATATTCGTCTTCTTGGACCTTCATAGAGTGCCAGCAGTGGCTTAGCCCGACGTACAAACTATAAATTGAACTAGTGAAAATTGTTCTCACATTCGGAATATAAATAAATCAGATTCCAGGAACCCGACTTTAATACATTAATGCCCCGCTTTACGCGAGTGATACGTTCCGGAAAAAACTGAAATTCCCGCGACTTTAGAGAAGTTGATGACTGCATTATGTTTATACGCACTCTTTCGCATAATGTGGGGTAATTGAGCGCGAATTTAAATAAAACGCATAACGGAGTTAAAGCGAGGTATTACTATAATGACAACTTATTTAAAAAATACAGGGGAATTCCCAACAAGTCTCGAACATATTGTTTGAAACTTGCGAGGAACTCCCCTGTATTCTTAGTTTAGTATATAGTTTAATTGGGGCCCTAGTTTAGTGTGTGCCAGTCTAAACCAAATCCAGAAAGAAAAATCGGTAGTCGACAGCCACCTCTTACTGAAAATAAAGATCCCCCTTTTAATCACTGTATTAATTATAATGTATTCTACCCACGATTCTTAAAATAATACGATATAAATATACTAATAAATTCGCTTATTCATGAAAGGATAATAACGTTAAAATAATTTTAAAATTAACTTTAGTATTTAAATTCAATTGTTTTTCCGTTGGGCGCCCTCCGCCGTCCACACGATGAATAAATTGTGTTAATCAAAACAAACAGTGTGTACGGAAGAGTTTCGCACTGAATTGAAAATCGCTCATGCGTCCACTTTATATTCTGTTTATTAAATAAAATGTAGCAGTATATTATGTCCATGTTGTCTCTTCCGAAGATGATGAATGAATACTATCTGTTAGTTTCGTTTTTACACTCATTGACGATACATAATTTTAAAGAGATAGATTTCTGAACGTAACCTCTGCTTCTGTCATTTATTTTAACGACTTCCTGATTCTAGAAAAGGTGGGTTTCATCATCTTCGGAAAAAACAACAAGGACATAATTTCAGTGGAACATCACTTACAGGTGAGTCTGTTTGATTGTACAATTATAGCTGTTAACAATTTAGAAATGTGACATATGTACTTGCTATGGTTGTTTTCTACTAAATACAACATAGCCTTGCCACATACATACAACCAAATAAACATATCAATACCTATAAAAATGAGCTATGCTCGATCCTAAACTAACTTCTGTTCACATTTCTGAATCTCTATTCTGAAAGTCGTGCTCTGAAATGATTTCTAAATTAAAGTAGATACAGTAATACCCCGCTTTACGCGACCCCGTTATGCGCGGTTTCACTATTCAAATTTCGCGCTCAATTGCCCCGGATTACGCGAAAGAGTGTGTACAAACATAATGTAGTCATCATCTTCTCTATGGACGCGGGAATTTCAGTTAATGCGATTTTTTCCGGAACGTATCCCTCGCGTAAAGCGGGGCATTATTGTATTTGTTTTTGGTCTGTGTTTCTGTTGTTCTTGTTCTGATGCTGTCTTATATGAATTGTTAAAACTATTTATTTAATTATATATTACACAAACCCATTGTGAGCTTTATGTCTTACGTTATAAAGATTAATACGCTTTGAGCTGGTTTCTAAATTCAGGTTATTTTACGGTTGAAGTGCCTTGTACTGCGAATAAACCATTTCGAGGATAATCTAATGGCCAGTTCATGTTTTCAGACGGACCGTGAGTTTTCGCACAAGTTTTTTCCTAAATAGTTTAGCACTTTGGGAATTTCTTCGAAGCTCTTTAAATGAGAATCACAGTCGTGGGTGTTAAGAATGTTTTGCTTATAAATCTATATCGGCTGTTCTTAAAATTTTGGCGACGTAACACTTGTAGAAGTGTCTAAAACAAAAACAAAACAACAACTGGTTTATACGTAATATTTAGTAAGATTTTATTTTCATCTGCAACCTTATAGTATCCCTTTAGTAGGTATTTTCGCATAGGACTCCGCGAAGCACGCTTTGAGTATGGCTGATCTAAATATTCATGGTAAATATTATAAACTAGCTTTTACCCGCGGCTTCGCATATGCTTGTCCGAAATGTCCTAAGAAAATAAAGGACTAATGTGAAATAAAGATTTTTGATTTTGAGTCATTCGTATACATGTCAATAACGTGCAATTCTGTAGTTCTAGTGAACAAGCCGTTGGCGTATTTTTGCCATGAATATCAATGGCGGTATATTATATACATACATTATACAGTGCAACCTTGATATAACGATACTGAAGGGAATCAGAAGATAATTCGTTATATCAAGTAATTTGTTACAATGAGGTTCGTTATACAGAGGTTAGGTTGGTCTATGATTCGTTTTAACAAGGTTAGGTTCTCAGCTTTACCTAGGTTAGTTAGTACCCTGTTATAGCGAAAGTTTTTTTTTAAAATATTTTGTAGAGATTGAAAATTCGTTATAAGAAGGTTTTTAACAAATGTATTCGTAATGTAAAGATATATTTTGCATTAGCTCTTACGGGCAGTTCTAGGGGATTTGGAAAAATTCGTTAAATCGAGTAAATCGTTATATTGAGGGTCGTTACATTAAGGTTACTCTGTATAATAATGAATGTAATCAAAATGTCAATACTAACATGAGAGTAGTTAACCTATCACAGTTTAATGTACGTTTAATAAATCACAGGGTGTTCCAAATACGGGTGACTGCTTTTATTTAATGAATTGGGATCAATTAGTCGCTCGCTTGTTTCCTCTGCGTGATAGATGGCGCTGTCGAATTGCTTCTGTGTTTGACGATCGGATTTAATTATTTATATACTTTATACGAGCGTGATTACCTAATATAGTCGCTTGTAGGTCTATAATAGGTGCTGTATATAATAATTATTATCATTAATTATATTATAAATATTGACTTGGGGTGATGTTGTTTGTTAAATAAATTGATGACGTAATTAAAATAAAAAGAGGTATGTACCACAGGCCACGTGTGATGTTATGTAAAAATAGATTTAAAAAAAAACTACAATTAACAAATTCAAATTAGTTCTAATTTCAAATGAATTGTATAAAACAAAAGAAGAAAAAAAAAACAAAACATGCCAGTAGCAAAAATTAATTTAATAGATATGTATATTTGAAATTTGTAACCGCTATTACTACGAACTGAATTCGTTACCGCAATCGGAAGATAATTGAAATATCATTTAAATTGATTAACGGTGAAAATTACAAAATTATACGGGTAATCAATTATTGTACCCTAACTCTTAGGTAACTTATCGGATAACAAAACATTAGGTATACCTAGTAGTTATTAAATTATTTTAAAATACGAATAGATTAAATATAATACAATATTACGAATAAAAAAATGTAGAAACATTCATTTACGATATTCACGGAGACTGGTATTTGTTGTGAAAATTTCTAGATATAAATCTCTTTATTTGTAGATATAATAAACAAAATCACTATATATAGTATCATTTTTTAATTATTATAATTATGATAATATATAATTTAAATAATTATAAACTGTATAGGTATCGAACCGTATGCCTTTAATAACCCAAAAAAAGAACAAACGTCAAACTTCCATTATTACTAAAATAAATAATTAAATAGTTTAAAAAACTAAAAAAAACACGCGCGCTAGCTTTATCTCTTTTACTCCATTACATAGGATCTATAAAAGAATTTATAAATCCTGGCGGTCCTAATAAGGATAATGGGAAACTGTTATTAAATCATTGCATTGTCATCGATCCTTAATACGTATGCAAAGATTCAAATTAATCAGACTTCTGGAAATTGGTGAAAATTATGCTCAATGATTCCGTTACATACATACATACAACCCAAGCTAATAAAAAAGCGTGTTAAAAAAAGAGATCCCTTAAAAATATTTAATGCCATTATATATTGATTTATTACAGCGACGCTTCCCATCAACACTTTGTATGTAAATATTAAGGGATCGGAACATTTGGCGAGATAGGAAGTTATTTGCGGTTTTTTCCGACAAAAATATGCGCAGCCATTTTCTTGGCGTAAAATAGAGTGATCGAAAAATATTGCTTGGCGTATTATTATGTTTATATGACGTCTTCCATTTTTAGTAAAACGTTTTGTTAATTTTATGACTTCAGTAAATAATAAACAAAAGTTTCCCACAGAATGTAATTCATATCTTATTTTTAACATGTAAATAAAATAATTAAGAATTTTTAAGTTGTTCGACTGGCAATCGGAGGCGTTTTAAAAAAAAACAAGATACTCGTCGTTTATTTTAATACTAGCTTTTGCCAGCGGCTTCGCTCGCGTTAAGAAGTATTATTATTAATTAGGTTTAATTTGTGTGGCTTTACTTTTGTTTAACGTGTGTTAAGTAGTTATCACCATTCCTGTCGTGGGTCATAATTGAAAACTTGCTCCAGTTACTAACCACATATCTGTCAATTTTTAATTTCAGTTCAATCAGTCGAAAATCTAATAAGATTTATACAAACTTTCATTCCCTATTTTATCCTCTTGGGGGTAGAATTGATCAAAATCCTTTCTTAGCGGATGCCTACGTCATAACATCTACCTGCATGCCAAATTTCAGCCCGATCCGTCCAGTGGTTTGGGCTGTGCGTTGATAGATCACTATGTCAGTCACCTTTGAGTTATATATATATAGATTTACAAGATTTTTGCTATTATATTTTAATGTTATTATTATCTATAGTGTTAAATGGTTTCGTCGTAATTCATTTGGATTCCACACCAATCATCTTAAGGCTATAAGTCAGGGGTCGGCAACCTATGACCCGCGGGTCACCGAGTGACCCATTTGGTAGTTTCAAGTGACCCACTCTAGTTCCGAAAAGTTCTTTTTCCCAAAAAAATGACGTCACAAGTTCAACATCAGGGGAGCCATTGATATCGTAGAGAAAGTTTATTCAACTATGTTTGTAAGTATTTTCTTAATAACATATATGTTATTATTTACTAAAATGCTGTTTTAATACGAAAATATCTCTGACCCAAAACTATACAATACTCGCATTTTGGTTAATTTTGACCCGCGGCCAAAAAAGGTTGCCGGCGCCTGCTATAAGTGTTACGTCCTATTGGCGTGACGTAACTCTTCCCAAGAACAAGTCTTATATCATTAAGAAGAAAACAAAGACAATCTCACGATAATTCAACTGTCTGCAATTATGTTCTTAAGGTTTGGCTCAATCCTATTCAGTTTAACAATTATCAAAGTAACACTGTACAATACAAATTCGTTACAGAGAGACAAGTGTACTTACTGTTAAATTTTACTAAGATACAGGTGAGCGAAGGCCCTATTCTGGAACAGAACTAGAACGATTTTGTATTTTGTTAATAACGTTTGTGAATCGATTTGACTAAAGAGTCATTCTTTCTTTGTATTAATCAACTTCAATTCAATGTATTATTAAAATAGGTAATCAATAATCAATGTATTATAACAGCGGTTCTCAAACTTTTTTGACGAAGGAAAAAGCCATAATATAATTATAAAAAACTGATTTATAAGTATTTACGAATAATCATATTACAATGTAATATTACGTAATATTTAGTTGGAATATTTAGATGTAACCTTATAATCTCCCTCTGATAGGTATTTTTTGCAGTATTTTAGCCCTAGGGTTCCGCGGAACACACTTTGAGAATGGCTGTATTATAAAATTCACATATAATATGTGAATACAGAATAAAACAGAATTTTCAAGTTCTTAATTGTATTCAATTTTAAATTTATTTTCTGTGATTTTAAACGTCAAGTCCTAGTATCGGTTTTAACATTGAAGTGTTTTTTTTTAATTTGAATCGTATCGGAATCGTTATACAAGAATAGTGCTCCAGTACTCTCTACTCATTATTAATCGTAATGAAGGGGAAAGAACGTTCTAAGAGTGTTTTAGCATTGTCTCTACTCAAGATGTTCTGTCTTAAATGTACTATTTTATACAGTCTTTTTTTTCTAGTTTCTTTTAGTAAATTAATACTTTATAGCTGTTGCAAGAGTAACTTGTTTTTGTTTCGAGGAAGTAATAGAAATGCATTTTATCTGAACATTTGATTTAATTGTAAATAAGGTTTGAGATCAGACATGGACAGATGGTTGGCGGACCAAGAGTTGAACGTGTTAGTACCCTCTTTAGAGTCCGTTAACCGTGCTCACACCAGGGCCCGCCATGTTGGCGATTGTTTCCTCGTTTTGATTTTTATACATTAAGTTTTATAAAAACTACGACTGTCAATGTCAAGCAGTCCCAATAAAAACTGAAAAGCGAAAAGTTAATTTTTCTTTTGTACGGATTCAAATATGTAATTTATTGCGAAATAGAAACAATAATAGTTTCCATCTTAATATAGTTAGTATGTTTCTGATACTTATTTAATGACTTAAATGCGAGCGAAGTGGCTGATGAAAGTTAGTATGTTTAAAATGTAATGTAACCTTGCTCATTGTAATGTTAGTGCATGTTGTGTTCACTGTGCATAGGACCTACAACTAGATTATTAAATATTAGTGTGATATTAATTCCAAGTCTAGTTTGTGGACTCAATAAATAAATAAATAAAATTTCATAGTTCAATTTTTAGTGATAAAATAACTTGGTTTTTGTTTCATTTTGCTTTTTGATTGAAAACATTGAGATAATTAAAAATGTTAATCATCCGAGTTCTCTGTTGCTCAAATATAGATCGAAACGCTTTCAAATTTCCTTTCATAACTTTTTTTTAACTAGTACAACAAATTTTTATATTTATATTAACGTTTCACATCGCAATATTTATGTATAAATTATAATAATTATCTTTCCAGCATGATATACCATTTAAAACGTATTAAGCATCTATACTCGTAATTATCATATTAGTTTATAGGTATTAAAATAAATTATATATATATAATATATATATTTAATATACCCATTAAGCTTTGTTATTAATAATACGAAACACGTACCATGTACAGTAGTACTGACTTGAGCCTTCTACAGTTTAAATGTTGTTTAACTAGGGTCCGTTATTTCAACAGTTATTTACTAAGTGTTAAAAAATATTAAAAAATAATCTACGCATTAAAACAAATTTTTCGAGTGTGTACAGTCAGTTCCGGCTCATAGCCAGGGGTAGCCCAGGTGCACGAACTTCGGACGGACGAACACTTGTGGGTCCGTAATCATTTACGAAAATACGGTTTTGTCAGTGACGTCACGATTCGACGACGACGACAACAACGACGATAGATTCGTGTACTCTCGTTTCCTTAACAAGAAAACGGCGGTAAATTTAAAAATTATTTGCCCATTTATTCTAAGTAAATATAGAAAACAAATGACTGATACTATTTTTTGTTTTTATTCGCTGATAAATTTCTAATCTTATTTAATATACTTTTTGTTAATTTCTTTATTATTTGAGCTATGTGAAGTAATGAAAATCATTCGAGTAATGAACATTTAATTAATTAAAGTAAATAAAGTTGTAAATTAAGCAAACGGTTGAAAAAGCAGCTCACTAAAAATAAAACTAAACGAGAATGCAGTAACGTGAGAAGAATTGCTCTGTTGAAATAGTACAACTTGTTTTACAGCACAAAGGAATTCAATACATTAATATTAAGATCTAAGGTTCATATTCCAATGTAAAGATGGTTGTATTTATATGTATATGGGCGTTAAACACTGAAACATGTTTAAGTTTTGTAATTTTGGTTTACAACTTTTACAGGTCTTCAGTCAATTTAGAATTAAACCTGAAAATACCAGCGCAGCAAGTCTCAGGAAGGCACTAACATCCGTTTAGAGGATGCTGGTAGCAAATTTAGACCTGGAAAACAATCATATACAACTATATAGAACAAACAATTCATCAATCAAGCAGATTTAAATATACACCTATTTTTTTATTTGAAATTAACTATTAAAAATTTAATGTTAATTCTTTTTTTCTTATCGTCTTTTGAAATTTATTTAGAGATAAAAGGTCCAAAGAAAATTTTGTATTTTTTTATCACCAAATTAAAAAATATTTTTTTATTAAAATGTATCATTTTATATGTAAAAATAAATGCTTTTGTTAGATAAATCTCCTTTATATTTAACACTAGATTTATCAGCTTAAATATACCTATTTCTACCAAAACCAAAAAAGTATATATTCCTTACAAATATATATAAAATAATATGAAATTCATAAAACTAATTCTTCTGTTATAAATTAAGAAGATTAGAAGAATTAAACAAAATGTTACACGCAGTAGGAATTTTAATTTGATCTTGCAAGACCAGTCATTTTGACTGCTCTGGTAAATCTAGTGTTAATCAATAATTGCTTTACAGCTTGAGTGTTGAATATTCCGCAAAATATGACGCCGTGTTCATTCAAGTGTGTGATTAAAATAAAATGCTTAGAATAATGTTCCGTAATGGATATCTCTTACAGTAGAAACGTCTCGAGGAAAAGGTCTCATATATCTGGCAATAAATCTTTTCTTTCGCTGATAAAGAAGAAAATGTACGTCTCAGACTCCCTCTGGAGTAATGTGACCACAATTTCTATGTCAAATTAGAATCTCAACTTTTGTATTTCAAGTCAGCACAGCCAGCCAGCAGATATATTCCAGATTACTATAAAAAAGTACCCAGTCCTTCAAACGTCTCAGATATTCCGAACAATATAAAT
The DNA here is from genome assembly GCA_028551675.1 of Tineola bisselliella. NCBI lineage: Eukaryota > Metazoa > Arthropoda > Insecta > Lepidoptera > Tineidae > Tineola > Tineola bisselliella. The sequence continues at coordinate 82,430 of JAPWLS010001306.1, read as the reverse complement.
ATTTTATTAACGATAAAGTAATAAAAATTAATTTACAAAATAGGTATTTGTTTATTTGGCGTCTTCTAGTACATAGAATATTTGTGTAGCCTAGTGTCCACCTTAGCCTTTCTAAAATTCTTATGTAACCAAACACCCAGTTGATATTTTAGTCTCGTCAAGCGAAATTATATCTAATAATTATTTACCGCAATTATTTAAGAATTTACGTTTTTCGTTAAATTTGGCACCAAAATCTAGCATTGTATTATGGCCCGAAGCGAAAGGGTTAAACTCGAGTCCATTTTCGAATTGCCCCCTGTGAAGTGTAGGCCCCGCCCCACGTTGGGAAACACTGATGTAGTCCTTGACAGTTAATTTAAATTGGGAACTAATATAAACATTAATTGACATTGATTATTATATTATACATAGCTAGCTGGATACGCCTTGGATGACATTTTACACAGGAAGGATCATTGTTGTGATGTTTCATGTAAATAAATAAATAATGTTTGTAATCGCCATAACTTTTGGTAATACTACAAACAGAACTTCTTAAGTGTTCCATGATAATGGACGATAGTTCTACATATTCTGCTGGGATATTAAAAAAAAACTGAATTCAAATTCATATAAAAATTGAATTCATTCTTTTTTCAAATTATTATCTTAAATCGAATTATTATTTATTATTAACTTGTATTTGTAGTAATCTAGTAATTATGTAATAATAATAAATTATTTATTGCGATTCCTCGTATCTCAAATCCTGCTCGCATCTCAGAGCAAAATATCGCTCGCTCGACGGCTCGTATCTCAAAACACTCGTATATCGAGGTACCACTGTATAAATAATTATGTATGCATTCTTGTAAGCACATGTGGACTAACCCTTATCCGAACTAAATCAAGCGAAGAATTTCAATACATATGTACCTTGTTATTTTCAGAGTGCAAGGTGTCTATTATTCCGCGTAGGACCCTCGAGCGAATGTAAGTTGTCCTATCATGACATTTTCAATGTTACTTCTTGTCTAAACTAATTTTGATCTAAATAAAATATAATAATTTCATGATTTAGTAAGAATATGCTACTTATATATTTTTTTAAATATTAATATATTATTTATTTAAACACACACAAACAAACAGTTAACAAACCAAAACATGAAAGTAACAACTACACTAGACTAGAGAAATAAAGGTAAGTTTGATAACCTAATAGTTGTGTTAGACATCTGAAGAAAACTATATATATTATGATTAAATACGAACGCCAGTCTGCTGCTCGAACATCGAGTGTTATAGGAAAGCCAAGTGCAAAATAGACTTGAGCTTCTTGGGCTTCAAATGGAATAAATCAAGATCCGTGACATTTTCGTGGGGATCGTTAAAATGTGTTACAAGTCATCCTAAATATAACGTCTGGTTCTATTGACATAGATCATAGTCGAATGTACAAAATCACAATTTTATTATAGCATAGTTTGTTATGTAGATTCTTCAGTAGCCCCCCTGCATTGACATAGGTCATAGTCGAATGTACAAAATCACAATTTTATTATAGCATAGTTTGTTATGTAGATTCTTCATTGTTGCATTGAGTATCTCAGAAACCATTTTCAAATTTCAAAAGTATTAGTTCTGACTGTTTAGTTCGATTCTAGTTCGCAACAAATATGTTTTTGTAATTAATTTAAAAATTGTGTTAAAAATAGGTAATTGTTTCAAGTCTGGTTGGAAAATTAATTGTAAATTTATGTGTAATGTAGGAAATCGTTGTGTTTTGTTTTTTATAATTTAATTGTAGTTTTTAGAGCTGAATAGTTCTTAGTATGTACGTATGTTGAGCTCGAATGTTCTAGATATTTCGTGGCAAGTCGCCAACTCGGACGTCGTTACTTTATCTGTCTCCTGCGTTTTATTACTAGTGTTTATGTTTACGAAACTTCACTTTCATAAAGAGACTGCTTTTTACTTCATTTTGAGTAGCATTTAAAGCGGGAAAACTTTTGATGTAACTTTGTCGGCATAATTTTTGTTGTTCCATTTACAAAATTATGTGACAGTTTGTTTTATCTTAATTTGAATTGTTGTGTACTCGTACATTTTTTAATTCGTTATTAAAGAAACTTCTAAAATAAAGATTAATATATACGCATTCTATTTAGATAAGATATTCCATTGGTACTTTAGTTTTTTAGTTTCAAGGTCAAAATATATGTACTAAAATTATGAAATTTTATTTTAAGCTATTTAAACGTTACAAAAAAGTTGTGATAGTACAAAATATTGGGGAACAGAATTATCTAATTTAAGATACCTTTATGCGGCTAAAATTACCGAAACAAACACGAAACTAAGCCGCATATATCCTTCTAAATTAGTTTATATAACTCATATATGTGAGTAGGCATGCAAACCCTTCGCCAACAGGATATAAATCCATTTGAATAGGCTCAAAGACATTGGATCTGAATAAAGGAAAATTCCAATCAGAATATAATGTTTGCTAAATCTTCAAATTCAGCCGTAAGAATTGAAAACGCGCCATGTTACAATAGACGTGGTAATCTATACTAATCTCAGATACGTGTTCAGAAACTACACTCAAGCATAGATTCACTGAGTAGAGTTCGAAATTCAAATTTGTTATTCGTACGAAACAAAATAGACCAATCGCGTGCTTGAAAAAATAATGTTACTGGGGCACACTTCGGACGAAAATACGGACATTTCCTACTCAGGAACACTTACGTAATCATTCACGAAATTACGGATTTGACAGCGTCGTCACGACGGATAGGCCACACATTGCTTATTTTACGGATATTTGACAGGAATTTTTACGGGCTTATATGTCAAAATTCACGTAAGCTACAGAAGTCACGAAACTTCGGATATGCCTGAGTAGCCTTCCTGATTCGGAAATGGGTTTGTTTTTATTGTACCATTGACAGTACAAAGAACACGTGTTTTTAATTAAAAAAAAAACTTTTAAGTCCAAAAGAGAAAATGTTTTTCTGGTGCTAAATTAGCAAAAACTTTATTTTGATTTATATGTTCAACAAAATTCACTACTTCATGTTTATTTCGGTTTAAAATGTGCACTTTATTTTCCAGAGCGTAGTTTTGTAATTTAATATTACCTTGTTTTTGTTTAATTTACGAACAATGAAGTGAAGGCACGTGGTTTGTGTGAAAGATTTTGATAATGGCGAGGTTTTAAGTTTTAGGTTTTCTATTTGTAATTACGACGTGTGATTATTTTATTGTTATTTAAAAAAAATTATAATTAACAACAAAATTTACGATAAAAAACAATTGGGTTTCGTAATATAAAAACAACGTGTAATTTGTAATTCGATTTCTTTGTTTATCCATACTGAAATAAAAAATACATAAATAAAAATTCTTAAGTTTTTGTTTCTGTTACTAGTCCGTTTAAATTCTAATTCACAGTACGACTGTATGGTGAATTAGTATGACCGGTGTGTTAGTATAACAGTCGTAAAGTGACAAGCGTGGGCGGGCGGAAGGCTATAATTGTGTAGGCGAGCCAGTGTGTAAGTGTAAAAACAGCAGGTATTACAATAAGAAAATCATAAGACAACTTCATGTTAAAAAATTACAATAATATTATTAAATTTTTTCCTTTAAGTTATATTATATAATTTTTTTTTAATTGATAGCATATGACCACACTCCGCCTGATGTTAAGCTAGAGTGCGGTCCATGAGTGGAGTCAACTGTTACTACGGAAAAAAAAAATATTTCAGTTGGCTTAAAAATAAATAAATAAATAATAATATTATATACTTTGCAGTAAGTTAGAGACAATAAAATGTGCATTATTTTTTAATAATGTTGCTCGGTGAAGCGGCCGCACGTCCTCGTAGCTGACACACAACTACGGTGACTATGAATTTGAAAATCTATTTCGGACAGTATTATACAATAAAAATCATGATAATTTTTTTTTCTATCGAATGTTGGTAAATGTTTTAAAAATTTGTTTTTAATTGTTTTGTAATTAAAATGAATAACTCGTGCTCTTTCAAATGATTTAAGGTACAAAAAAATCTATTACTACAATGTTTTCTGTGTTGATAATTCGTGAATAACGATATTTTGTGTCCACGAGTTTTTGTTTATTAGCTATAAATCTGTCTATAAATATTTTAATTATGTACTTTACAGTTTGAGGTTATAAAAAACAATCTTAGTATAAAAATTACAATAAAATTACTTTTTTTTTTAAATATTAAAATTAATGAACAAATACATATATATATTTAGAGATACTTAAGTGAAATAATATTGCTGATTAAAATGGATTAAAAATATAATTATCACAATGCATTGTGGCAATTAAAAGACCAGAAGAAACAAGAAAGATGACACTGACAGACTAAACGTCAAAACCTCAATTCTTCTTAAATAAGTATTTTCGGCTTGTAGAATCAACCGCCACGTATATATATGTATATATATAAAATATGCGTATTACTTAATTAATTTAAGTGAACTTAACAAATACTCCAAACAGATTAACTAGTGACGTATTCATTAACTGATTCTGACTGGTTGAATTATTGCGCCGTAGATTAATTCAGGATGGAGTCGCTATGACAAAGTAGTTTCCGCTGAAAAGCTAATAAATCAGAGATTTTGTCGACTTCACACGACGTTGTACAAGTGTTATAATGCTGGCGACATTGTTATGAGTTACATAAATTTTGATACTATTTTGTACACTATTCAAGATGTAACGCGTTAAAGATATTATTATATATCTATCAACGAATTATAAAGAGAGGTTGAATCATATGTAAGTATTAAAGGAAATTATTTTGCTTATAATTCTCGATACATTAGGTCGATGAAGGAAAATAACCTCCACCGACATTCAATAACTTGTCTCGTATCCTGATGATGCCATCTGAAGTGGCGAAACGCGTCGAGACAAGTTATTGAATGTTGGTGGAGGTTATTTTCCTTCATCGACCTAATGTATCAAGATAATTTTAAATAATTTCCTTTAATATGGATTTCCGCAAAGTAACGCCTGAAACAATTAATTATATATGTATGTTTATGTCCTCTTTGTTCTGAGACAGGCCCGTATTTAAAACGACGCTAAAGCAATGATCTCTACTTGAAATAGGATTTTAGTTCAAACTGTATACATATATACATATTTATATATGTAATAAGTTTAGTTAATAATTTTATATAACATATTTGTCTATGTATGTTTGTTTTTGTTTGAATTTGTCCCGGATTTGTTTTAAAATCATGGTGTCACACACCAAGTGCACAAATCTCCCAACAAAACAGGAAGTGCTGTGTCAGTCTACATATGTTCGTTGCGATATTACTGTTCCTCCAGACACTCTTACCTGCCCTCAGGCACTCGCAATATAACTTACATTACGTTATTTTCATGAACTTCGTATATTACATTTCCATTCTGTGACAAGCTGCCAACCTATATATATACGAAAAGATACTGACCAAAGTATAACCCCAAGACACGAATATTATAGAGAATTAAATAGTCCAAAATAGTTGTAAATAGTGATAATTTTTTTTATTGATAGCCCAGCATATGATCACACTCCGCCTGATATTAAGCTAGAGTGCGGTCCATGAGTGGAGACAACTGTTACCACAGCCAGATGTCCGCGTGCAACAGTCGCCTCCACTATGTCGGCGTGAGGAGACGAATGTGCTCTGTCTAAATTGACAAGGCACACTCCTCTCGTTATCCCGGATACTTCCAAGCTGATCCCGAAACGCGACTAGATCATTCGAGTATTCCGCTTGAAAGTGATGGTACTTCCCCAGGACGCCATACTGTCAGTCTGCCTACCACTCTTTAATAAATGAATTTAAATAAATTAGTTAAAACAGTTTTTGAGATTAACTTCAGGTTTTATCTTAAAACAGTCGTTGGATTTCTTTTATAAGGCAAATTAAGACTCGAAGCATTTGTGAATAAAATCCAGAAAGTGTATTTATCTAATAAAATAAGGAACATAAATAGTATTGAATTTCTCTCACTCCAAATCCTAGTTTATTTTATTCGTGATATATTAGATTTAGTGAAGCATCTAACTCGATCAATGTTGTTAGCCTTGATATACTCGAACTAGTGAATATGCTACCTTAAATAAGGAACTGTTTACGTTCGCTATTCTGTATTTAAAATTGTTGTTGACATTTAAAATTCTATATTTAAAATTGTAATTCGAAATAACATGTTCTTCGTGAATCGTGTTTATCCGAGTTTTTAATGATTTTATACTATTTTCTAACTGGTTTGTTTCAAAGTTATTTTCGAGATAAAAGAATGGTGCTTGAATAAATTATGATTATTATACTATCAGTAGTTGCAATTTGTTTATTCACACAATAGTACTAACTCTCGATGTCCATGGTTTGCGTTAAAATGCAGGACACCTTTTAAGTCTTGTAATTTTTAAACCACTGAAGTTTGTTATGAAAACATGATGTCAGTGGAGTCCATTAATGCTTCAGCTGTAAATGTTCAACTAAATCATCTGCTATATTTGTGTTAATATAAACGATTAAGATATAAGTATGTTATTAACATTATGAACACACCCTTACATGTTAGTAAAGCCGTGTTTGCATTGATATGTTTACGCCTAAGATCCCAATGAAGTCATTAATTAGAGTTTGTAGTGAATTTCCTGGTGCAATAAACTAGGTAACCTATTCTTGATTACAACACTCTTACTCGCCTAGAATCCAATTTGAATTTGTGAACTGTAGTCCAACTCTATTATATTAATGTTATTTGCTTTTTTTTTCTGAATGAATTCAGTTTTTTTTTGTTAATTATTTTATGTACAGGCTACGATTGGCGAATTTCTTGTGGTCTTCTTCTCGTCATACGCCTTTTCGAAGCCATTATAGATTCTGACGATGAGCAAGCGCACGCCTTTAGTGCCTATGCTAATAAACGATTTTCATTTCATTTCAGTAAAATTGGAACGTAATAAAAACGAATAAATTTTCGAGAATAGGTTTCGTATTGAATATCTTAATTGAGTAGAGTCAACATTTTTAATTGGATTACGTACGTATGTACGTTACATATGAAACGTACGTAAATAATTACTTTTCTTTTAAATTAAAACTTGTTTCACTAATATTTTTGTACATTGTACATTATCATAGGTTTTTCGCGAATATGTTTCAACTATGACATTTATTTTGATTATCTTAGAATCAAAAGAAGCCAATTTAAATAAATTTATTGATACTTACAATTAAAGTTATCACAGATTGTAAATTATTGTAATAAACCTGTCAAATAACGACCTCTTATGTGCACATAACAATTTAATTAAGCACACTATTTTGGTAACGAATACAACCTCTTGTAAATTGCTTGTAAATTGCCGCTTCTGGGTTGTAGAAGTTAATATTTCTTTTAAAATGTTACGACTTCACCACTCGCTCTAAACGAAGCAGGCAGGCGTTCCTTTTAGCTTCTTACTAGACTAATAGTTGCTTTACTATACTTTAAATATAGAGTGACGCTCACTATTGTGTCCATGTTTTATGTAAAATTTCGGATTGTTTTAAACTTATTGTAAATCGTGTCACAATGTCTTGACTGACTACACAAACATAATACAGACCAGATCTGAAACAAATAACTATTTTATTAAAATTTTTCGATGTCTAATCATAATTTTGGCGGTTTAACGTGCTGTCAGTTTTTTCATTTGTTGTTTTTAAAAGGAATATTGCCTTTTTATTTTAAGTTCACATTTGTAATTCATTCAATTTAAAACCTCGGAATCCAGGGCCAGTCAATGAATCTTCATAAAAACTGTTGGACTGCATTATTAAAAGCTCAAATAAAAAAGTTAAAAAAAATGCCCGCTCTTGATTACAACAATTTTTAACAACAATTTACTGAAAAATGAAGAGGAAAAAATGTTTAGAGCAAAGATTTCAATTTTATATCTAATAAATATATTTGCATAGTATCTTTAATGTTAATTTATTCATATTTCGTAAAAAATAACGAGTTACAGCAAAAAAAAAAATTCATAATGAAAATAATAGTTGAGTGAAGTGACCTCTTACATCTATATATATATATATATATATACTAGCTATTACCCGCTGCTTACTCGCATTTAAGTCATTAAATAAGTATTAGATATCATTTCAATGGAATAAAATAATGATAAATGATAAAATATTATTCCAAACAGCTCAAACTGTAGTCAGTTGGAAACTATAGCAAAATTATTATTTTTAAATAAAAAGTATCCTATGTTACTTCTAGTACCTCTAAAAATATGTGAACAATGTTTCATGATGATCGGTTAAGTAGTTGTTGCGTGAAAACGTAGCAAACAAACTCACATTCACATTTATAATATTAGTGGGGATGTTGGTTGTAAAAGCATCTAGAAACCTCTCTATTACAAGTGGGGGGCTTAATGGGCCCCTCCATAATGCATGCGAACACACGCGCGTTCCCGTGCATCTGCAGTTAGACCTTTAGTGCTTTCGCTTAGCGCTAAATCGGTATTTACATACGGGGGTTGAGATGTTAAGCTATAATTAAGGTGATATATGACTTAGTGTGGTGTTTGTGTAAATTAATATTAATAAATTAAAATTCAGTTAGTTTTTGTTAATTATTTCATATAGGTATAAGCTATAATAATATAATGTAATAAAGAGGAAAGATTTGTATTTTTGTATGTGTGTATGTTTGTAACGAATTGGCTCAAACCGAACTGGACCGATTTCAAAAATTCTTTCACCATTTGAATGCTACATTATCACTGATCAATATAGGCTATATATACTACATCCTTACTAAAACTACAATAATGTAACCCAAGGTTGCCAACGCGAAGTGCGGGAGAGAGGCGTGCGCATATACTATAAAATATATCATAAAAAAGCTAAAGTTGTTATTGCGAACGAAGTCGCGGGTCGACAGCTAGTAAGCTATAATTGACGAGTTTGACATGTTAGAGTCTTAACGATGAGCAAGCGCACCCTTTAGTGCCTATATTAAGAAATTATTTCATTTCATATTGCCGCAGCTAAACCTACTAACATTCTTAAACATGACTAACGCCATCTAGTGGTACATTTAAACATTGATAATTTTGGTCTAAATACGATTATTTTTGTTTTAATAATAGATAAATACGAGTTATAAAGGGAGTGTAGATCTACAATAAGTTTTAAAATGAAGATTTTGATTTTAAAATATTTGTGGAAGTTCAAGGAAGGTTTAAGCGGAAGAGAAACTAATTAATAAGGTAATTTTCCAATACAAAATGTTGGTTGTCAAATATATTTAGGTGCGTTCAGAAATTTGTCTGTTTCATACATGCCTACATACGGGCCTGTCAGAAAAAAATGTGCAGGTAGGTAAATAAATAAAATAGGTGAGTCAATAAATGTTCAAGTAAGAGTTATACCTACGTTTAAGTTAATATTATAAATCATTTCCAATATATTGTGTTTCAGGATATTACAATACAGATTGAATACGAAACAACAAAAGGTATTAAATACAATATATTGGGAAAAGTTTATTTTCGTTTTTGATTTCCGTTTCATTTAAATTTAAGGTAAAATGAGAATTTTCATATACCGGGTGATTCAGTCGAATTTTTGAAACTGAAAATGGGATATTAGGTATTATTAGTAGAACCCATTTTCGTGGTTGTTTTTCTGAAATTTCTGAACTTTTATAGGCTCCAAACGTTCGACTGAATCACCCAGTATAAGAGTCATTATTTATTATATCTCTGTAGAGAACCTTTCTCTAGATATAAATAGACTCGTATAATATATTCTATAAATTTGTAGCTTCCATACAATACAAATCAAAAGTTTGTTATAATGTAACATATAATATTAACTTCATTATAAAGCTCCATAGTCGCTATAAAGTCTTCACTAACGCAGAATCATGTTACCGGGAAACCATAAATCGTTGTTGGTAAAATATTGAGCTGCGGAGCTCCCACGCTTACTCATAATGTTTTATAGACAAAAAAAGACGTGAAAAACCCACCCGTGTGGCAATTTCTAAGCAATGAAAATATGTCGCTTTTTATGGGTGTTACTTCCGCATTTTTATGTATGAAAATATCGATCGAGACTTTTTTGACATACATACATACATACATACATATGGAATAAGGAACACACTTTTAATATGGATTCACTTGATCGCTAAAAGTTCAGGCATTTTTTTTCTCTCCCGTCTTCCTTACATCTATTTGGTTCTTGTTTATTATTTTTATGTATTTTTGTAATTTTATTAGAAGTGTAGTATCTATCCCTTTATCACCTTGAGCATGCCGTCTTATCCTACAATTAAAATTTCATTTAGTTTATATAATAGTAGTCCTTTTTATAATATGTAGTTCTAATGTAATTTTGTAGGTAGGCTTTATAAATAAATAAATAAATATTCGAAGTTTCGTGATACGGCCGTCACCTCTGTAGTTTTTTGGACATATAAGCCTGTAAAAAGTCCTGTCAAACGTCCCTAAAATGAGCTTGTTTGTCGTGAAGTCGCTGTCAAATCCGTAATTTCGTGAATGATTAAGGGACCGTAAGTAAGAAATTTTGGTCCGAAATTTGTGCGTCTGAGTAGCGAAATTATGAAAACTATTACTCAATCTTCGTCGTTTTGCTTTAAACATCAAAAACAGTAATCACTATCAAATTGCTTGAATTATCAGTTTTTGTTTTTGCAAATTCTTGAACTATTTATTTTACGCCAGATAAACAAAACAAAAGCCAAGCGCAACGAACTTCGCATCGCTTCTCTCTCTGATTGGTCGACCATTCGTGGGTCGCTTGCAATTGGCGAACCGAATTGGCGCCGAATTTAAAACGACGTCAGAATACGACTGCTCACCAACTAATCTATAATGTTTTATGGACTATGGGTTTTTGCACAAAGACTCTGTTCATTTATAACAAGTAAAATGAAAGTGAATTTTATAGTTAAGCTATACAGAAAGACGTTTTAAAGGTGCCACAGTTAAAAAATGAACATAATAAATATATCGACAATACTCTACGTATTTTTTATAATTATACTTTAGTAGCCGGCATAACCGAGATACAAGTGGTAATTTCTCACAATATACGTCATACAACAGACGATGTGCGAATACAAAAAATAATTTTTTAGATGAGTAAAAAAACAATTGTTTATTTATTTTTTATTATAAGAAAATTATCTCAAATAAATACAATAGAGAGAGTTTAATAATAAAGAGGGAATAAGTAGAAACTGGTAAATAAATGGCGTAAAATTGTAAAGTGTCTGGTTTCCTCAGAGGGCGAGAGGCAAATTTAAATTGGATTTAACAATTGAACCAACAAGCTGTGCTTCGAAAAAGACGATAGAAACTTTCTTTTATTCTTTCCTTCGCTTCTTCTAAGTAGACATTGTTGAGGTAAGAAAATATTGATATGGTAAAGCTTCAGAAGTAGATCAATCAATTTTTAACTTATTAACTTAAAATTTATGCTAATACTATCCATGATTGGACAATAGCTAGATCCAAGCTATTCCTATAGCATGCTATTCCAGCAGTAAATTGAGCTAATAACCATGATCAGTACCAGAGCAAAATGCTGTAGCAGCCATTGAATAAATTTACCGCATCCAAATTTTATAATTAGACAATTCGTTGATCCATGTAAGTGCGATTACCCCTACAGGCGACGAGTTTCATTCACAAAATTAGATTGTAGTTTTTCAAGAAAATGAACAATATTAATTTAGATTTATGGTGAAGATCTAATGTATAATTTGTTTTAATTATAATTATTAATAGTTTATTTGGGATCACAAAACAAAATTTATAGGTACACTTTAATGTAGGTACATTAGTGCCTATGCTGATATATAAACGATTTTCATTTCATAAGGGATTAATGGTAAAAGTTTTATTAACAGTCAGTTCCATTAATGAGGGTAATCAAAAAATAATTGTGTTTTTATTATTTATTAAAGTTAACTAACTCAACGAACTCGTTGTCGCGTTCCAAGACGACCTTGAAGATTCTGAAAAGCATTCAAAAATAATCATAAACTCAATAGTAGGTTGCTTTCACCAAATATTCATTTGTTTTTTTTTTTATTAATAACAATAATAATTAATGCATGTACATACGGTTCAAACAGTTTTATTCTTCTTTTCCATCGACGACATATCTATAAATATTTCCTTCGATCGTCAATCGTTTATAACAGCGGTTCTCAAACTTTTTTGGCAAAGGAAAAAGCCTTAATATAATTATAAAAAACTGATTTATATGTATTTATGAATAATCATGTTGCAATGTAATATTACGTAATATTTAGTTGGAATATTTAGATGTAACCTTATAATCTCCCTTTGGTAGGTATTTTTTGCAGTATTTTAGTCCTAGGGTTCCGCGGAACACACTTTGAGAATGGCTGGTTTAGAATATAATAATAGTTGAAATATACGGAGCAGAAAAGTTAGTCGGGCATGGGCGCCTACTCCAAAAACAAATTTAATATTGATGATAGATTCAGTGACTAGAGTTTTTAGTTTTGTTGCGTAGTAAAAAAACTTTTTAAATGACAAAGTTTTGTATAGAATGGCGTGACTGGTTTTGGACTCGATATCATAAATCAACAACGAACTATGAACGGGTTCTAGGGAAAGATGTGCTACACTCACTGTTTTAGTGAACTTAATAAAAGTTTGTATTGAATTTTAGTTGTTCGAAAAGTGTATATTCATCGTCGGAGTTACTAGTTATATTATTTGAATGTCTCAAAACATATTTTTATATTATATAATACTATCTAACTTAAATATAAATTGGCACAAAGTCATATAATAAGTTGCCTCTTTATCAGTTCTTCATCATATTACACGTTATAGATAAAAAAGCTTAGACATAACCGATATCATTTTATGTTTACCCGTAGGTATATAATAGGAAGACAATGCCCCTATACAGCAGCTATTCTTCTACGTCATAGTAGATTTATTATATACTAGCTTCGTTCGCATTTAAGTCATTAAACAAGTATCAGAGATCATTTCAATAGAAATGAATCAATTTGATCTAACCTCAATAATTCAAATAGTTTTATACTGCATATATAAAAATGACAGACGGAAATAAAAATAAATATAGAAAAAATCCAAACAGCTGAAACTATAGTCAATTGGAAACTATAATAAAATTTATAATATTTTTTTAAAATAAATAGTATCCTATGTTACTTCTAGTATCTCCAAAAATATGTATACAAAGTTTCATGATGATTGGCTAAGTAGTTGTTGCGTGAAAACGTAACAAACAAATTCACATTCACATTTATAATATTAGTAAGGGGTTATTATGACATTAGTATGTAAGTGGAAAATGCCAGTATATAGTAGTTAAATCGAGTTGATTGTAATAATTTATTTCAGTTATTTTGACGAGTAAAAGCACTCTATTGGAGCTCAATTACTTACTAAAGTGAATAAATGAATAAAAAATAAACATACTCGAGGCATTTTCTAAAGAAACCGTTCGTTTGTAATGTAAGAAGTTATACAATTGTTTAAACTTAAATAACTTATTAGAATCTTATTGAAAAATATATTTTGCAATCATATTATTTTATATTTATTAATATCGAATACAAAATCGTGCCTCGAACATTTTGACAAAAAACCTCGCAAATATTTTCCCTTATTTTTAATTTCCGTTTCTCTGATTGAATCTTTACCTATATAAAATGTGTCACAAAAATAGAACTTTTGGTGTGTTCTTTGTGAAAAAAACTATTTAATTTGAAAGGCATTAATTTCCTTAAAGAAATTGACTTATTAAAAATTATTGATTGCCTTTCAGAAATTCCACTATTATTCAGTATAAAATGATTGATTACTCCAAATATTGTTTTTAATTACTATATTATTTGTTACTATTTTATGTACATTGGCGAGTTTCTTGTGGTCTTCTTCTCGTCATACGCCTTTCCGTAGTCACGGCAGAGTCTAACAATGAGCAAGCGCACGATTTTAGTGCCTTTACTAATAAATTACTTTTATTCCATTTCATTTCATTACCTGAATAAAAGTTTTTTTTATTTCAACAATATAAGTCAATAAAAATATACATATATATGTATGTATTATATAAATAATAAAAGATAATTTTCGATGTAAGTAATATAGATGTGGGAGGAAGTTTATTTGCAGAGATTGGCAGTCACGTGATGCACTGGCGACTGCGAAAGCAATAAAGCTGCTCTTCGCTCACTGCAATAAGGAAAAACAAAACAAACCGACTTTCTGACAGTTCATTTTTTAATTACTTTTATATCAACTACATTTTATATAATAACAAATGATTCTATATAATCCACTTTCAATGTAAGTACAAACCGATTTCAATGTAAAATGTCTTCGGAGATACAATAACCACAAATGTGTGTTTGGATGTACGATTTTCATCCTTACCTAAGTGAAGTAACCTCTAAGAAAATGTATAGCCAGAAATGTTGTTATTGTCGAAGATCAATACGACCACATGGCGTTGCATAAGCGTCTGTGTGGTCACCTAGAGCGAATTATCAGTGTTGTCCTCTGTACATCGCTGCACACGGTAAGGAGATTACGGGCTATTTGCATATTGATCAGTTAATGGATTGAAATAGAGTAGCTATTTGGTTTTTTGTAGGAACTATTTCAGGGTTCATTTATTATTTTTTTTATTTTTAATAAGTACATTGTAATGGTGTTGTAAATATTCTAGTACATATAATACGATATATTTAGTAGAGATGTGCCGATTATGACTTTGGCCGACTAGCCGACTAGCCGATTAGTCGGTTGTAAATAAGCCGACTAGTCGGCCGTAAATAATCAGACTAGTCTTCTGACTAACAGGCCAAAACTAATACGGTTAAACTGATTCCCGTGACGCTTCGTTTACAGCTGATTCGCTGCAATTTCAGTCACTACTGACATGTGGACAAATATAAATAACAAAAAAAGTTTTTTGAGTTTTACAGCTCACTGGTTTGACGATAGTTTCAAATATCATCAAGCAGAATTGCAATATATGTCATTAAATATTATGTTGATTTGTTTTTTAATTAAGATACTAATTTTGTTTGATAAATGTCATGAATATATTTTCTTTACAAGGAAGTAACACATACATTTTATTGAGAAATAGACACAAAGTAAGAAGCCGGATAGTCGGCGCTTTTTACCGACTAGTGGCCGACTAGTCGGAACATCTCTAATATTTAGTCTGTGTACGTTATGTTTATTTATAAATTGTGTCTCAATTAAGTGAATTTATGTAATTCTTTTTGAGTAATTAACACTAGGTTTACGGGACGCGTCAATTTGACGCATTTTGACTTTTATCAGAGAATTACCAAAAACTGTTTAAATTTTTATTTTATCTCTTTGTATGACTTTTATTCATTGATCGAGGGAAATATATATTGAAGTCTATTTTCTTTAAAAGTGTTGAATTACTGAACTTGTCTATGTGGTATACCTATCTCTACGATATGCGTCAAATTGACGCGTTTAGTAGAAGTAGGTATATAGAAAACGTCCGTAAACCTAGTGTTAAATGTCTTAAATCTTAAAATCAGGTGAGGTGCTGCAGCATACCTGACAAAGTACTCAAATTTGAAAATAGTTATTGAATTTTTAAAGTGATAAACAGGAATAATAATTAAATAGTTTTCAAAACTAAAAAAACACGCGCGCTAGCTTTATCTCTTTCACTCCACTACACAGGATCTATAAAAGAATTTATAAATCCTGGCGGTCCTAATAAGGATAATGGGAAACTGTTATTAAATTATTGCATTGTCATCGATCCTTAATACGTATGCAAAGATTCAAATTAATCAGACTTCTGGAAATTGGTGAAAATTATGCTCAAAGATTCCGTTACATACATACATACAACCCAAGATAATAAAAGCGTGTTAAAAATGACTCGGATATATTACAATAAAAAAAAAGTTTCTTAACATACTTTTGGTTAAAAATACATTTTGCAGTTACAGATCCAGTTTTCAGTTCACTAGTTGTAAAAGAAAACAACCGTAAAAAGTTTCATTTTAGTAGTTTTCAGTAACAACGTATATTTTACTTGCTTTAACTACGGGATCCACTTAGCAAGTTTGGCTTACTGAAAACTAGATCAGAACAAGATTGCCAAGTGGAAAAAGTGCCTAATTAAAAAAGAAGTTAAGATGGAATGCAATTTTCGTAAGTCCAGATTTACATGTTATCAGAATTTTATATTACAGCAAGGGAGTGGACTGTATTTTTCATTTTCAATATAGGAAAATAGGTATAATGAACAGAAAATGCATTTAAGTCGCGGATAAAGGGAAACAAGGGGTCACCGCTCGCGCGTCCAATTAGTTAGTCTTCATTCCCATGGCGCGGGGAGCGGGGGTGAGGAGAAAAGCGGGGAGCGGGAAAGGAATTCACAAGTGCATTTGGCGCGAACAGCAAGAATCGTACATTTTGAAAATAGAATGGTTTAAAATCACTCATCTGTCATTTCTAAATTCAAAAATGACGGTTAAATGTCCGAAGCTATTCTATTTTTAAAATGCACGATTCTTCTCGTTCACCAAGGAGGTGACAAGCGTTAGCATCTTAGTCTACAATATTTATTATCTATGGACTTACTCTGTGGTATTGTTTAATTTCCTTCATGTGTTTTACACATTTCAAATACAACAAATTCTTAACATTTTTCCTTTAGAAATATTATTGCGTAAGTAAATATGTAATATAATAATAATAATAATAACGGAAAACCCTTTCTCGGTTTTATCGAAAATAATAAATTAATTATAAAACCATTTATTTCCCACATCGTTCGAGTAGACATTTCCGCGTCAAACAAACCGGAAAATGTTACATAACAATATTATCATAAAACCCCTAATACATGATCTTGTAACAAATTTTCCGCCGCCAAATTCTGAAAATTAAGTCTGTGAAATCACGCACGCTTTTGTTTCATCACTCATCTTGTAATATGTAGACTCATTTACATATGAAACAGTCGCTTTTGTAACCGCCGCATAAATCATTTAACGAGGGGCTTCAGATAACAGACCGAGAGCGGATACTAAAGAAAAACAAATGACAACACTACACACACTTATTAGTGTAACAAACAACAGAAATTAAAAAATATATACTATCGACAACGTTATTTCAAATTTGGCGCCAACTTAGTTCGCCAATTGAGCGCGACCGATGTGCAGTCGACCAATCAGAAAGAAAAACGATGTTTTTGTACCACGCCAGCTTTTGTTTTTATTTCGTCTGATATAAAAAAAGTCGATGGTTTTATTGTTATTTATTGTGATGTATATATATTTTATTTAAATTAAGATTTAAAAAAAAACATATAATCTGTAATAAAAATTGTATATTTTCCCGAAAGCTCTCTGACTAAAAAAGTTCTCTAAAAAAGCTCCGAATACATTTGCTTACGTTAAAAGAATCCATTGTTAGATCGTATGTGGGATTTTTACATTAACTTTTTCATCATTACAAAACAAAAGCTTTTAGCTTATGCCTGATTTTTTAATTTTTCACATTGTATTTAAGTAGGTACTTCACTTCCATTTGACTTTGAATATATCCAACTGACAGATGTGTGTGGTAACTTGATGTGGTAACACTTGATGTTCCCATGGAGATCATATGATTATACTATTATATATATACTATGTACTTTTATATACAGGTTATGATTAACGAGTTTCTTGTGGTCTTCTTCTCGTCATACGCTTTTCTGAAGCCATTGTAGAGTCTAACGATGAGCAAGCACATGCTAATGCCTATGCTAATAAACTAATTCAGGTTACATGGGATTAAAGAACACAGTCTGTAAAAAAGACAATTAAACATTATAAAATCCATTTCTTTTCATGCCAATGAATTTACTCATAAAAATTGATTTTTATTGTGCGCTCCGAATAAAATAAATAAACCTTGCCATTTTTTTTTCATATTTGCCAACAAAAAAAAAACCACAACAAATTTTCTCATATTTCAGTGCGATAACAACGAAAACAAATATTTAAATTTATTACGCAAACGTCGACGGCCGTTTTTGTGCTTTTTACCCTTCATTGAAATTCAATTTGCGTTTAATATATGCGACCAATTCGTTTAATAAGTTTTGGTCATACTAAAGTATAGACTAGGTTCGTTTGCGTAGCAACGAAGATATAAAGTACTATGAAGTTTAATGATGTTACATATTTCAACGACGCATGCCTTTTATGGCAATTTTTGGCAACCTTCGGTTATATTATTGTAGTTTTACTTTCTTATTTTCTCCTGTAATTTATATAGCCTACATTGATCAGTGATAACGTAGCATTCAAATGGTGAAAGAATTTTTGAAATCGGTCCAGCAGTTTTTGAGCGAATTCGTTACAAACGTGCAAAAATACAAATATTTCCTCTCTATAATAGTATAGATTATATATATTATAGCTAGTTGAAATTATAATAAGAAACTGATTTTGTTGATCAACAACACCTGAAATAGAAATGCACAGATTATTCATAATAAAATGCATTTAAAGGGTACGAGAAACAATGCGAGGCATACACAAATAAAAATGATTTTTAAAACGCAAATTTGCAGCTTTTAAATGGAATTCAAGTCCTATCGTTTAAAGAATTGTTTGTGATCAAATAAAAGGTATTTATATTCAATTTGTTACTTGTATAAAAGAATATAAGTTAATGGTTTTGTGATAATAAAATAAATTAAAATTTTACAAAAAATCTGCGCCTTACCACAGAGTTCCCATTATACCGGTCATTAGATAAATATTTTATTCCTATTTTAAAACTGCGCATAAATCAGTATTGTTGAATAAGGATGGCAGTGAAACAAAACTTCTTCTTAATATATTCTTTAATTTCACATCATCAATACATATTACATAGCACACGTCGACTCTTCTTGTACAGACCCCTTTTCACACTACACCATAGACATCACTCCCATACCAAAGACAAAAACAATTGTGTTGCTATTTTAACAAGTATATATAAAAAATATGAATAAAAAAATAAAAGAAGATCAAATTAAGCTAAGATTAATATATACAATTCAATTATATAAATAAAACTGTAAATTTGAATTTGGAATGAAAGAAAAGAGGAACGCCAGGGACGTGCGAATGGGAACGGATATGTGTGCTTAGATTATAAGAGATTAGTAATACAGTGTAAATAAAATTTTCAAGAGTTTTCATTCGATACAGTCCACGTACTCTATTGGCAACAACAAAAAACAAACTTTAATCACAATGTAAATTAGAAATTGCCTAATGTTATAAAATAAAAGAATATATCCAAATTTAAATCATTGCAATGTATTTTCACAATATGATGAACCTCGATTAGTTATATATTATTTCAGACTGAGTTATATTTTTATTCTAACAAACTTGATATAAGGGATGGCTTTCCTCGACAACGGACGAAGCCTCTGCAACCGTTACAAAATAAATAGGGGTTCGTTTCAGTAGGTTCGGTAATTAGGTTACTAGATAAATTGGTGTCTGGGGTGTTATAGCCGACTAACGAACATTCGAGAGTTGAACAGCGATTCGTATGTAACATTTGGCGATAGGATTTTATCGATTATTTTAGTTTTTTTTTAAAGTATTTCTATAGAGTCACTTAAATTAAGTCACAACTGAACTAAGGATCGTTTTAGTTATAATTTTTAAAATGTAATAAAGCAAAACATAATGATTTTTATTTAATATATATATTTTTGTATTATATAGGCCTGGTAATTTAACTGAATGTTGTCTATACTAATATATAAAGAGAAAACATTTGATTGTTTGTTTGTATTGAATAGGCTCCGAAACTACTGGACCGATTTAAAAAATTCTTTCACCATTAGAATCCTACATTATCCCTGATGAACATAGGCTATAGAATATTTTCAAAAACGTTAGGGATCCGTATGAAAATTTCAATAATGTAACCCAAAGTGTGAAAAAATACAAAAAAAAATCATTATATTACATACAATAGAGCAAAGTGATGTACTACAGTTTTATAGAGGACATCAATATCTGCAAAAAAGTCTGCGATACCATGTGTCATAACTATTACAGTTATATCACACTAACTACTTTTTCATGTTAGAATTTAAACTTCATAGTACTTTGTATCTTCATTACTACGCGAACGAAGTCGGGGGCAAGAGCTAGTATTAAATATATTTGTATGAAAATCCTGAAATTAATTAATAATGTGATTAGTACGAACTAAAGTTAATCAATGAAACAGTAATATTAGACATGTGCATGAATAAACGTTGCAGAGAATCACCCGATATATAAGTTATTTAAAATAACTAAATATTTCATGAAAGATCTGGAAACGTGAAAATATGAAGATAAAAGACAAAGGTTATTTAAACTTACTTTATAACGAATTCTTTGAAAACAAAACGAGGACTCAAAGGCTGCTTTACCTTTCTCAGTGCGCCCTCCCCTAACCGACCCTTATCACAATATTAATGTATCTATATCATAATTTATAACAATTTTCTTGTAAAATGGAATTATTTTATATATTGTATATACATTGATCGGACGTGGGCGCCACTCCATACAAATCTCTTTAGTATCTAAAGTATAGTATATTACTTTTAGTGATAAGATCATAATACACTTTGAGAATAGCTGCATTAGACCATTGTCAAATTGGCAATCCTGACTTCATGATTTTAAAGATCATAACATTACATCCCTACTAATATTATAAATGTGAGTTTGTTTGTTACCTTTTCACGCAACAACTACTTAACCGATCATCATGAAACTTTGTACAGATATTTTTGGAGGCACTAAAAGTAACATAGGATACTTTTTATTTAAAAAAAAATTATTTTCTACTATAGTTTCCAATTGACAATAGTTAGTATGATCTCTGATAGTTATTTAATGACTTAAATGTGAGCGAAGCCGCGAATAAAAGCTAGTATTATATATTTGTTTCCATTGAAAACAGAGCTAGGAACTTCGAAATGGACTGCGTATGGACTATCATAAGTAGACGTTTGAATCTTCA
The DNA here is from genome assembly GCA_028551675.1 of Tineola bisselliella. Classification (NCBI taxonomy): domain Eukaryota; kingdom Metazoa; phylum Arthropoda; class Insecta; order Lepidoptera; family Tineidae; genus Tineola; species Tineola bisselliella. The sequence continues at coordinate 61,245 of JAPWLS010001306.1, read as the reverse complement.
AGAAATGTAATAAAAAGAAACAAGGAAGCAGGTATCCACGTACAGTGACACTAATGAAATCACCATCAACCTTAAATCCTCTCGCAAGTGACGTTCAGCTTCAGGAGGGCACAACTGTCTTGACCCTCTTCAACTCACACGACGCATATTGCCCCTTTACACTTTATTTTATTTTGTTTTGTGTATGAGAGGGGTGAAGTTTTTTTTTTATTGATAGCCCAGCATATGACCACACTCCGCCTGATGTTAAGCTAGAGTGCGGTCCATGAGCATAGACAACTGTTACCACAGACAGATGTCTATGCCCGCTTGAGGAGACGAATGTGCTCTGTTCAAATTGACAGGACACACTCCTCTCGTTATCCCGGCTACTGACGCGACTAAGTCACTTCACGGGTGTTCCGCTTGAAAGTGGTGGTACTTCCCCAGGACGGCATACTGGGCTAATGCCATCATCAGTCTGCCTACCACTCTTTAAGTGAATTGTTTTGAGAGGATTTTTTTCGAAATGTTTGTAGCTGTCGTGTCAAACTATAACGGCAATGGCTGCAAAGTTGAGTCTTTAAATTAGTAACAAATTTAGGACAAGCATTTCATCTCTTTCCAGACAATTATTATAGTTTGGTCTATTTGCGTTAAGCTATCCTTAATTGTATATATATGTAGGAGAACAAGTGGACTAACAAAATGTACTTAAGTCGCGAAGAAAGAAAAGGCAGGACTCACCGCCCGCGCGCGTAACTAGTCACTAGTTGATCCCACGGCGTCCTCGTTTAACGTAGAGTATTTTAAAAACTTCCTTTAATGTGATTGACGCGGGGTGCGGGTGAGGAGAGGACAGCGGGGAGCGGGAGAGGAAATTTAAAGTACAATTGGCGCGAACAGTATACATAAATCAATCTATCTATCTATTGGTAAAATTATATTTATTAGTTTATAAAGATTTAAAAGAATCTGCATAATATGTGTTATTATTGTTTCGGCTAAATTATTAGAAATCATATCTTCGAGTCCGATTAATATGGTAGTATCTACAAAATCGCAATTTTACAAGCGATCTAAAGTTGTTATTGTGCTTCTTTTGTTTGTGTACATTCTTCGTTGCTGTGTTGAGTATTTCAAGAACCATTGAAAAAATGTTAGTAAAGTAGCATATAGCTATATCAACAAAAAAAGCCAATATGTTAGTTCCGAGTATGTTAATGAATACGTTATATTAAAAAACAAACAAACGCCCAATTACTATAAGCAACATCAACGTCTATTCCATATCCCATTAAACATGAATAAAGGCCCATTTACAATCGATTTAACCACTATATTATCCGAGTAATTTGAGATATGCATCATTCCTTTGACGTGGTTTGATTGCATGCGATTATCTAATTTAGTCGTGTTACGGTATTATTATAATATGTTGATTAAGTATAATTTTCTTATTGTCTACGTGGCATAGTTTTGGTCCAAATTTCGGTCGTAATAGAATATAGTTATTAACACTAGGTTTACGGACGTTTTCTATATACCTACTTCTACTAAAACGCGTCAATTTGACGCATATCGTAGAGATAGGTATACCACATAGGCAAGTTCAGTAATTTAACACTTTTAAAGAAAATAGACTTCAATATATATTTCCCTCGATCAATGAATAAAAGTCATACAAAGAGATAAAATAAAAATTTAAACAGTTTTTGGTAATTCTCTGATAAAAGTCAAAATGCGTCAAATTGACGCGTCCCGTAAACCTAGTGTTAAAAAGAAAGCTACATTTGTGTTGTTATAGTATTGTTCTATTTGTGACATTTATATTGTAATATTCATAGCCAATATTCGTTCGATATAAAGATTATGTATATGAAACGAAATGAAAATACAGTAATACCCCGCTTTACGCGACCTCGTTTCACTATAACGCGAAATTCAAATTTATTATTAAATTACGCGAAAGAGTGCGTATAAACATAATGTAGTCTTCAACTTCTCTATGGTCGCGGGAATTTCAGTTAACGCGATTTTTTCCTGAACGTATCCCTCGCGTAAAGCGGGGCATTACTGTAGTTTATTAGCGTTATAGGCGTGAACTTGCTCATTGTTAGACTCTACAATGGCTTCTGAAAGGCGTATAATTATTATTGTATATATTATTGTTATTATTTTATTTATATAATAATAATATTAAATACTTTAATCCAATTAAAAGAATTAATTCGGTATACCAACGCGTTTATATTTCAAAAATAAATGCAGTAATAAGTTGTTCAGTTAAGTCAATGTTATGTACGTCTATTATATATAATAAGTAGTCCGAAAAGGCGAAGTAAAGATATTTCTGTCCAATAATATGTAGTTTAGGCTCGAGGAATGTATCCGTTTTAAACAACGCCATCTATTATCGAGTAGAGTAGTTATGTTTGTATGTAATAAAGTTACGTTCACACTTGTCGGCTGTCGGGTCCGGATTTTAATCAGATGTCGGTGGTCGGACCCGATTAAAACTAAAAACAAAACACAACTCTTCTTATGCGCTGCGATCTTGTGTGCGTAATCGGCGGCCGTGACGCATGGGTGGGCGGATTCTAAGTATTACATAGGCAATATATGTTATTGAGTTGAGTTTGTAATGCAAAAAAGTGACGTATTTATCCACGCGATTGGCGCGGAGTGCGATGGCAGGACGTTTCAGCTCCTGAATAATGCAATAATGAATTATGAACGTCGGAATTAATGAATTATTTGGAATATTCATCGAATAATACTGCGGATGTCGAGTGTTTGGTTAACAGGCACTCAGTGACGCTCCAACAAAATGTTAATGAGACGTATTGTAATATAATTACATTCGTTAATATTGTGCGAATATATTTAGTTTTGCGAGTAATTTTTATTGTCAATTATGCTGTCATTATTTTTTAATTTCATTATTGGATTATTCTGAAAATTAATTTTCGAAATTTAATAGGAAGATTTGCTTTGTGAGGGTAAATTTATTTAAATAATAATAAAGGATTTATTTTTAAAATCAATTTATACAATTTCATATTCAATAGAAATGAATCAATATTTCTCTTCTGCATTGCTCTACATCTCAAAGTTGGTTGCTATCTCTTCTTACTTGCTTACTGTATTATTAAGTAGTAAATAAATAAATAATATATTTTATTTAAACTGTGTGTGAGATTAACAATTATTTTTATAAGAAACTAGCTTTTACGTGAAAACGCTCGCATTTAAACAAAATCAATTCACATTTCAATAAAATTTTGATTCCAAACAGCCGAAACTATAGTCAGGTAAAAAATATAAAAAGTATCCTATGTTACTTCTAGTACCTCCAAAAATATGTGTACAAAGTTTCATGATGATCGGTTAAGCACCTATATATGCATTTTAGAAACAGCGTATCTGCGGAAATGAATTGACTAATGTATATGAATAAGTAGATAGGTGTTTCTTTCCAGTTTTTACGACATAAAAAACACTCCACTTAAAAGGATTCGTGCGCCCCGGCACATTATTTAATTCGCTTGACGAACTTTTAATGAGATGTAAACTTCTGGAAGTAATTTACAGTCTAAGGTTTTCATTTAAGTAAATTTAAACTTTTACTCTTATTTTTTAATTCATTTACTAGTTTTTCTCGCGCTTTAGTAATTATCTACTTTTAACAGGCGTGAATTTGTAGATGCAAATATAGTGATCAAGAACACAAGGGCTCACAATATCCCCATTTATCCCACGACTGCGATTATGAAAGAACGTGTTTCTGTGTTTAACTAAAAATAATATTATAATTCTTTTGTTTCTTCTTATATATTATACAATACTATATGATTACATATTTACTTTGACATGACCTCTCTAGCATGGACGTAGCCATGGTGGGGCAGGGTGGGGCATTTGCCCCACCCTGGCTCAGACCTGCAAGGTACCTAATCAAATCTAAAAAACTTAATTATCTAGGTACTAACTACAATACTTAATATTTGTAAGAAAGTTCACACTTGACAGTCGTCAGTCGACACAAAAAAAATTAACCGGGGTAAATAGTGTGACAGTTACATATTATTTTAGACTGCTCCCCCACCCTGAGCCCATGGCTGGCTACGCCCATGCTCTCTAGTATATTTATTTATTTACTAGCTATTGCCCGCGACTACGTCTGCGTAATTATGAAGATATAAAGTATTATAAAGTTTAAAGATGTTTCATATTTCAGTCAACAGACAATGCCTATCGCACTTCTGTAATAAAGTGGCATCTAACCACAAAAAAATCAAATAGTTTTGTACTACATATATAAAAATGACAGAGGAAATAAAAATAAATATAGAAAAAATCCAAACCGCTGAAACTATAGTCAATTGGAAACTATAGTAAAAAATAACATTTTTTTTAAATAAAAAGTATTCTATGTTACTTCTAGCATCTCCAAAAATATGTGTAGAAAGTTTCATGATGATCGGTTAAGTAGTTGTTGCGTGAAAACGTAACAAACAAACTCACTTTCACATTTATATTAGTAATGGATTTATAAAGCCTACCTACAAAATTACATTATGACTATATATTATAAAAAGGACTACTATTATATAAACTAAATGAAATTTTAATTATAGGATAGGACGGCATGCTCAAGATGATAAAGGGATAGATAACACTTCACCTCAGGGATAATAAAATCACAAAGTTACATACTTTAGATCAGTGTTTCCCAAAGCAATTTGGTTTTTAATTTGATTGTTAAGGGGGACAATTCGAAAATGGACTCGACACGAGTTTAACCCTTACGCTTCGGGTCATTTAAATGCAATACTAGATTTCAGTGTCAAATTTAATGAAAAAAGCAAATTCTTAAATAATTGCGATAAATAACTATTAGGTATAAGTTCGCTTGACGAGATTAAAATATCAACTGGGTGTTTGGTTATATAAGGCGAGCATAAGAATTTTAGAAAGACTAAGGTGGGGCATGGCACAAAAAAGGTCGGGGTACACTGGTTTAGATGTTACACAATAATAAAACCAAATAGATTTAAGGAAGAGAAATATATATATGTGAAAGGAGGCACAAAGACAGACCTCTATATACGAAACAGAGGTCGTAAAACAATGTCAGTAGTCTAATTATTTTTAATTAGACTCTAATAGGAATCAACGTGAGTAAAAATGCAATCTGTATGCACATGTTGTGGAGCCAGCAATACGTCTTAAGCCGAGCGTCGTGTCCATAAATCTTGTTTACCGCTAATAGGGAAGATATCCTTACTTGGCCACTGAAAAGCGGATTTATTCGGTCACACTATTTTCTTTTTAAACTTAAACAAAGAGTGGGGATGGAGTTACGCTCTTTTAGTTTTTTTTTAAATTTATTGTAAAGACAGAGATATGAAGGCATATGTATATGACTAAATTAGGTTGAAGATATATATATGTTTAGAGCAGCGGTTCCCAAACTATTTTAGCGAAGGAAAAAGCCTTAATATAATTATAAAAAACTGATTTATATGTATTTATGAATAATCATATTGCAATGTAATATTACGTAATATTTAGTTGGAATATTTACATCTAACCTTATAATCTCCCCTTGGTAGGTATTTTTTGCAGTATTTTAGCCCTAGGGTTCCGCGGAACACACTTTGAGAATGGCTGGTTTAGAGAAACTTATGTGAAATAATAGTGTGGATTTTTATGGATTAAAAATATAATTATCACAATGTAAAATAGAAACAATAGAAGAACAGAAACGACATGTCAAAATATCTTCATAATTTGTATTGACAATCGCCACATATGTTTAATTAATTAACTGAAAATTGTAAAAAAAATAATCAATGAAACAGAGGAATAAATTGTTTCGAATTAATGTAGAAATTTGATTAATTTTATTTCAATTAATCATTGGTAAATAATAGGTGCCACCAAAAAGTTATAAAAAACAATAGAAATACAACAAAAAAAGTGAATAAATAACTTTTTTTTTAATTACAAGCACAACGTTAATTATTTTAATGTACATGATTATCAATCGAGTTATAAGAAACACTATTATTTTATTTTAAACATAACTTACATGGCCTAACAGTTAACTCCAATACACCATGCAGGAAGAAAAGGGGGTATATTTCTAAAGCCTTACAAAAAGAACCTTTTTATATCACATACATTCTTGTTTGACCTTTATTAAAGTTTACTATTACGTTAGACTCGCGAAGAAACAAATATCAAATAATACGGTTTTAATTTAAATAATAAATTCGTGTTTTACATTAGTATTATAATATATTGATATTTACACTAGGTTTACGGACGTTTTCTATATACCTACTTCTACTAAAAAGTGTCAATTTGACGCATATCGTAGAGATAGGTATACCACATAGACAAGTTCAGTAATTCAACACTTTTAAATAAAATAGACTTCAATTTATATTTCCTTCGATCAATGAATAAAAGTCATACAAAGAGATAAAATAAAAATTTAAACAGTTTTTGGTAATTCTCTGATAAACGTCAAAATGCGTCAAATTGACGCGTCCCGTAAACCTAGTGTTAAGTTGGCTACTTAATGTTTGGATGTGCTGATGAAATGAAATTAACAGTGAAACATTTTTTTTACTTTCTTGGTCTAATTTATCTAAATCTCTAAGAATAATTAAAAAAATTTAGATTCCTTCTGACCAAACATTTTGTCTCAAAACAAAATATATCTTAATTCTTTCATTTATTTACAATTCACTTATAACTTTTCTTCATAAGTATGTATGTATTTAAGTATATGTTATTATTTATTATTTTATGTAATGTATGTATTGTGTAGATTTAGTTATTATTATTTTCTTTTCATTGCACCAAATATCACCGTTCACACCGACAAAGGTTAACTGATGGCATTAAGCTCGCCTATGTGAAAAAAATAAATTATTTTTGCAAAAAAGAATTTATTTATTAAATTAAATAATTTTTTTCATATTCTTTAGTAAACTAGTAATGTGACTAGTTTTTAGTGACAAGACTAGTTTCCAACACTAGTGACATTTAAAAATATATATTGACAGTTGGCGCTGTCAAATCAGTGTACCTATTGAATTGTAAATTGGAGTATAGTGCATCAGCTGCGCGCTTGATTCCCTTCCAGTCAAAACCAGAATGGTCTTTAAAAAAATGTTGCAAGATATTCCATTGAAGCATAATATGTTTTATGGAAATGTAGATTGATTGGTGTTGTTTAGATAGCGCCACCTACATATGAGTAGCAGAACCTTTAGTATTTTTTTTGTGCTGACAATATACTTACTATACATAATGAAAACCAAGGAACACGTCGAAGCCTAACACAGAATTATAAATGAGTGTTTCATTGTAGAAAATTTTCCATTCCAAGCGTCCTATTAGGATTTATTACGAGTGAATCAGGTAAAAAAGGGTTAAAACAAGTAAAAACAAACGACGTCGACCTTTTTTGGGTTACGTATAATTGTTTTGCTGATTGTGGATCATTCCCACCTGACCTTTGGCCTCGATCAACGCAAAAACGTTAATTTCAAATTTCAGAGCTAACATATGCTCATAATAATAGACTATTGTATATTATTAAAAAACCTAATTAAATTTTAGTATACACGTAAATCACTAATTAGATCGCTTTCAACATCTTATAGTTATTTCATTGTAATTTAGAATGTGTGCTTTTTTCAGTTGATGTTACTAAGATGTAGTCGATGTTGATATGAAAAAATCTATTCAAAGGATTGTACATTCCGGTTTATATTCAAAAAGCAGTTAAATAATAATCTTAGAATTTATATTAAATTAATTAAAAAATAAAATCGAATACCAAACTTCCGACTGCACTCTGCCCCGATAAATAATAATAAATAATTATCTATATAGGTGAAGATCATCAACAAAGATGATACGAAAGAAACATTTGTTTAGAGTTTATTTTAGGGAAGTTGCGAATATTCGCTTCTGCATCCGCATCCGCATAAATCAATCCTTGCGAAACAGACTGGAGTCCGAAAAACCGTTCATTCTACTTCTCATTTAATATAATGTTTCAATATTCAAATTTAATTACTAAAATAATTAATTAGTAATGTATGAAGTAAAAGTATAAATATTACTGTCTTTTTTTTACCCTACCCACACTTAAGTTTTTTGTACAGATGTGACAAAATCTGCATCCGCAACATCCCTAGTTATTTACACGGAATTTTCGGCGTGATGTTAACTTCCTTCTTTATTATTAAATTTTTATTATTTTATTGGTAATTTTTCTATAGTGTCAGGTTGTTTTTAAATTAAACCAATTATTTTACTATCTGTCGACCAATTTTGAGTTTCAAATGCCTAATCAAACGTCAGCATTGTGACGTGTTCTACTGAATTATACGTCAGTGAATCTAAGCTTAAAATTTACCTGCTAACTGAACTATTACTACTAGTACTCATTTACGTACTAATAGCTGTAATATGATCGCTCAATTCAACATTGTGTAGTGTGTTAACTGTCATTAATTTCTATATTTAATATTCATATATTCATCTCTTAAAATGTACCATATAAAAAATAAACCCATGCCTAACTTTTAGTACATTACTTATATCTTTATTTCAGATAACAAAAGACGATATACAGAAGACAGTATTCTTCTTCCACGACTGTCACATTATTAAAGATGAAAATAATAGCTCATAATCATTTTTATCCACATTCAAAGTCCGATGGTGTGCTGAGAGCGTGTGGCGACTCTGTAATACATAAGCAGGACGTTGACGTTCCATTCATCACCATTATTCTTGATTATTACACAAATAATGGTTTTTAGTTCGTCGCATTACCGATAGGTTCGCATTGAACTTCCGCTCACATTTTTAACCAATAGCAAGCACTCTACACATTTGAATTCCAAGTTCTAAGTAAAGTTATTATAATAAAATTTAATTTACAAAAATTGTTGGTCATCTTCCTTACTGTAGAAGACTATAGCTCTATAGTACACAGCTAATCTCCACAAAGCCAGACAGCTTGATATGAATGTGACAGGTATTGCCCTTTGTAAAAATCTCCCGCACAAAAGCTGCCCTCTTTATTAAGATTTGTTGCCAACCAAAGTGACATTTACAATTTTTTTTTCATGTATAAAGATAGTGCCTTCATGTTAGAATATTTTACGAAGTCACTGTCACTTGTGACTAAATAAAACAATTGAAATTACCGTAAATATAGACTACTATAATCTATTGTAATTATATCATTTTACACGAAGGCTTTTCGGTATTAATTAATTGCCTTAAAAAGCTATATTTACTACACGTTCAATTTAGATACAAACAGCTTTTAACACTAGAACTACTAACCGGTCAATATGACCGGTTTCAAAAATTCTTCACAAGACTTTTATATACAACCCTACTCGTTATTTTTTGTAAACGATTCTATTATTTACAATTCTACAATCAGTTTATTGAATTATATTTAATACTTTGCACGCACAAGTCATCCGGTCATTTGGACCGGTTGGTAAAATTAGGTCATATTGACCGACTCGTAGTTCTAGTGTTAAAACAAACAAGTTTGCTTAATAACAACTAATAAATCATAAAAAAGAAGAACAGAAAGAAGAAGAAAATTTCCAGTGTTTTTCTAAACAAATTGTAAATTTTATTATATATTCATAAAATTACTTTGACTATAAACAAGCCTTGTATAGAAATAGGAATAGATTTTTTTAGCTTGAGTTGACCGTAATTTGTTAATTCAATATAATAGTTACTTTATAATTAGCAAATTGGTATAATAGCATAACAAAAAACAAAAGAAGAAAAAAGAAGAAGTAAAGAGTTTTGAACTGTTACAAAGTGTGTAAACTTAACTAAAGGAAGTAAATGTTTAATGAAAGTAATTTTCAGATGAGATTTCTTCACCCCTATCTTTGTCGGTAGAAATTTAATCTGAAATCACCTTTGGGGTCGTTTCCGTGTTAATTTAGATAATGACGTGATATAAAATTCAACAATTTACTTTTAGTACGTACTTTTTAAAGGTGCTCCTTTAATTAAACGTTAAGTTAGCGGTTTAAAGTTACTTTTTTAATTTACAGCATAATAGATGTCTATAATGCGACTAATTAAAGTTGTATTTGTGTTACTACTTTTCCTCTAGGCATAATAAATCCGAACAAATATTTTTTTTAATAATAATTTATGTATAAGAAAGTACTTTTAGAAGAAAAACACTAATATAAATTAAACTATTTTTATCATTAAAAAGTTATTTTAATATTTCTTAACAAGATAGTAGAATGTTTTATTACCACACAAAAGAGACAGGTAAAAACTTGAAATTTATGAAGTTTTTTGAAAAAAAAAAATTAAAACAAAAACATTTTCATAAAAGTGTTTACAACGAAAAGAATATTTTCCCCAAAATAAAGCAGTCTTTGGTCGCGGCTTCTGTTCAAAGTTTCCCAATTAAGAGGAACTTATGATACCTACTTATTTTCAGAGATCCTTTATGTACCTACTTGCCTTTAACCCTTTTAAATATATAAAGTTTTGCTTGTAATTAAGGCAATTACAAAAAATATGTAAGAATAACTTTGCTTAGAGATGGGTTTAGTCTAAAATTTAAAATGAAAATCATCAATAACTATTTGGGACAGTCCTAATAAAATTTAAAATTGACGTCATACGCGGATATTTACACAATGCGATCTCATTTAACTTTCCACGTACGAGTATCTCCGAGCGAAACTCGATTTTAATTTCACTCGACTATACTCTTCAATTATATCGAAAATATTATTAGTACTCTCTTTCACTTAAATTTTTCGCCCGGTTATTTTTAATATTAAATTTTTACAAGTTCGGGATTGTCGCTATTTGAATTAGTTTACTTATTTGCTTGCTACGCCATTGACGTATGACAGTAGAAATCACAAATTAAAAATAATAAATGTCAGTAATAATAATAATAATAATAATAGTAAAAAATACATCTAAGAAGTTTCACATATTAATTTAGTTATAAGGTACATTCGTTTGATATAGCTAGTACAAGTGGATTATAATCAACTGTAATCTTTTTTGCGGTAACCATTTGACATATTGAGTAATCTCACATTCCGGACCGTAAAAAAGGGCGAAACTACACTCAATTTGTTTTAATTACTTATCATAAATAGTTAATTTCGTATGAAAAATTAATACGAAAGAGGATGAATTCAAAAATAAATTAGAAAACGACAGATGAATATGAATCGAAATGGAAATCCGAATAATCGTTGCTTCAATAATAGGAATTAAATTTCTATTCTAAGGAATTAATAAGGACGTGATTCGTCGAGGGGCGCAGGTGTTCTGTGCGTGAGGGTTGGTGCTATAGTAAACTACACATTATATAATACTAGCTTTTACCCGTGGCTTCGCTCGCATTTAAGTCATTAAATAAGTATAAGAGATCATTTCAGTAGGAATTAATCAATATGATTCTAGACAGCTGAAACCATAGTCAATTGGAAACTATAGTAAAAAATAATTATTTTTAAAATAAAAAGTATCCCATGTTACTTCTAGTACCTCCAAAAATATGTGTACAAAGTTTCATGATGATCGGTTAAGTAGTTGTTGCGTGATAACGTCACAAACAAACTCACATTCACATTTATAATATTAGTAGGTATATTATTTTATTATAAATTATATTATATATATATATATATATATATTTTGAGATAGACAAGCGAAATAAACACTTCTTTTCTTCATTCAATCCATAGTCCGAGTATATATGATAAATATGAAAAAATATATATTTAAAAAGATTGGGAATAAGTTTCAATACTATTGGCAACACTATAGTTACAATGTAAAGTACTTCGCTTGTACAAAACAAAAAGGGACCTTAATTTAAAAAAAAGGACACGTATGACTTTTATCTGCTTGACTTTAGGTTCAGGTTTAAGACATTTATTTCCTCAAAAAGAATTACAGAAATTCATTTAATTGAGATTAAAAATATAAAATAAATAAACATAACGTACATAGACTAAATATATCTTATTATACTAGAATATTCACAACACCATCACAAGGCACTCAAACCCATTATATGCTTTTTTAAATCATATTTAAATTTCATAATATTTCTAAATCAAGAATGTTTATAATCTTTCGAAATGTCAGATGTTGTAAACATGATAGGAAGTTGTCGCATATCCTATTATTTCAAACGTTATTTATATTATAAATGCATGTTTCTTGATTTGAAATTTATGAACGGAAATTTTTTGTTCATTTTTTTTATTTGACGATGAGCTCACAAAAAAGGTACTCGAATATTTTGACAGAATCATCTCATTTGTATTCCGTCTGGATGTAAATTAAAATCCGTCATTTTCTTCTTAGATACTAATCTATGGCGAATATTTCATAATACTATGAAAACGAAAATCTTTTTCTGGAAAATTTTAGGTGTATTTTTAAACTGATTTGTTTTTTCAACTGCTCAGAGATTTAAAGAATTGTTTGTTCCTTGTGTGAGTTCGATTCAGAAACAAAATTTATTTTTCATATTTTTGCATACTACTAATATACGATGTAAACTCTTTCTGACTCTAAGTGAGTCCGTATTTTACGGTGAAGAAAGAATAGAATCGATCTAATTTGACTATTATAAAACATATGTATTTACTAATAAAATAAATAACCTAACTATCTTTAACTAACCTAACTAGTGTTTTAATTATGTTTTTTATTTTTGTGTTTTTTTCCCTCTTCCTATCTATTTGGTCCTTGTTTTTTTTTCATTATTATGTAACATCTAAACTATGTATTTTTGTAATTTTATTAGAAGTGTTATCTATCCCTTTATCATCTTGAGCATGCCGTTCTATCCTATAATTAAAATTTCGTTTAGTTTGTATAATAGTACTCCTTTTTTTTATAATATATAGTCATAATGTAATTTTGTAGGTAGACTTTATTAACTTTTACGACTTTGAAAGTACTGTTTATTGTTAGATCATTATTTATTATTGTTGTTATATAGAGTGGATATGATGCTATATAGAGTGTAATATGGATAACGAAGTAAAACGATCTAAGTGGAATAATATCAATGTTTAAGAGAGATCGTCGTTAAATGAAGTTTCTACTGAATTATAAATATTATATTATAAAAAGAGTAGGTATTTGTTTTGGGTCTAGGTTATGTATGTAGCTGGGGGTGTCTGAGTTTTTTTTTTTTTTTTTAAATTTATGACGATTCCTTATTTAGATCGAACAAGAAAAAAATCAAATAAAATCTTTTATTATAATATATAAAAAAATAAAACAATTTCCCGTCACAGCGAATATAAGAAAATAGAGAAAAAATCTCCACTCGACAATTTTTATTTCTTCACGCAAAAGTACGTACGTACGTAATGGGGAACCGAAGAACGAATTGAGAAAAAGGCGTTTTTTTCTCTCTTTTTACCCAATAACGTATCTTCAAACGTCCTGAAAGACATCAAAGAAAGGCTTCAGGTGTGTTCTGAAACTTTGTATCTCTACCTTTATATACTATAGCAATTTTTATATAACTTTAGGTTCTATAAATCATTTGTTTTAGTTCGTGTTGTCACATGTTGAGTCCGAAGTCTTAGAGGATATTTGCGAAAGTCCTTTAACTAATTTCGAGGACTCTACTATTAGTAAAACAGAAATTAATAATAAATAATTTTTATTTCATTTTTAAAGTAAAATTTGGCAAAAACAAATATATATCTTAATATATATAAATCCAGTGTCATATGTATGTTCCCAGTGAACTCTTATATATATATATATATATATATATCAATATATATAAATCCAATATGTCAACCGATTTCGATGAAAGTTGGTATTTTATGTGTAATTTGGTCTAACTTAAGATATAGGATAGTTTATATTTCGATTAATGGTCTTAATAATTTATAATTAACAATAAACTGATTGTCAATGATCACAACCTCCTTTTGATTTTTATAAATTGTATTAAATTTTATAAAAATACGACTGTCATTGTCAAGCAGTCCTAATAAAAACTGAAAAGCGAAAAGTGGATTTTTCTTTTACACGGATTCAAATATATAATATATTGTGAAATAGCAGCAATATTTGGTGTCAGAAGTGAACAACAATGATTACAAGGAGCAAGGCAAAAAGGAGCCCGTCTCCATCAAGAGGTGTGATCTCGCCGCCGGAGTCAGTCGCCAACAGATAGACACATGACTCCGGCTCCTCCTCACGTTCTGCAGCTACAGTGGTAGCTCAAAAGCATCGCATCAAGGCGAAGCACGCTCGCCGCTTGCCGGAGGCCGCTGCGGAGAGGGATCGCGCTGTCGCGGAATTGGAGTTCCAGGCCGAATATGCCGCGGTCGAGGCGGCCACCTGCAGTACTAGGGGTTCGAGATCAGACGTGGACAGATGGTTAGCGGACCAAGAGTTAAATGTGTTAGTACCCTCTTTAGAGTCCGTTAACCGTGCACACACCGGGGCCCGCCATGTTGGCGATCGCAACCTCCTTTTGATTTTTATAAATTGTATTAAGTTTTATAAAAAATACAAAGCAGTCTCAATAAAAACTGAAAAGCAAAAAGTGGATTTTTCTTTTCACGGACTCAAATCTATATCTATACTATCTATACTAATACAATAAAGAGGAAACATTTGTTTGTTTGTATGTATTGAATAGGCTCAGAAACTACTGGACCGATTTGAAAAATTCTTTCACCAGTAGAATCCTACATTATCCCTGATGAACATAGGCTATAGAATATTTTCAAAAACGTTTAGGATCCATATGAAAACTTCAATAATGTAACCCAAAGTGTGAAAAAATCATTATATTGCGTACGCTGCGGAAATTATTGACAATAGAGCAAAATGATGTACTACAGTTTTATAGAGGACATCAACATCTACAAAAAAAAGTGCGACACCATATGTCTAACTATTACAGTTATGTCCCAATAACTGTTTTTTCATGTTAAAATATGCAATAGTATATTTATACTATAAAAATCTCAAATACACTTGACGTACAAAGATGAAATTTGGTAGGGAGGCAGTTTTATAGTTAGTAGATAGCTAAGAACGGATTTTGCAACAGAAGTGTGATAGGCATTTTCTGTTGACTGAAATATAAAACATCATTAAACTTCATAGTACTATATATCTTCATTATTACGCAGACGTAGTCGCGGGCAATTGCTAGTATATATATATATATATATATATATATATATATATATATATAGGCCAATCCTTGAAAGTTTGTGGTCTCAATCTGGAAAATCCATGTTTTCCCATGGTCAATTATATAATTATATAATAAACAAAAAATGTCGTGTATCCCAAGGTGGTTAACTAAAGAGTGCAACCTATGCAACAAAATACATGAACAATAAAGAATCATTAAAATACTTGATTTTTTATTTGTTTTTCTTAATAAATCCAAAATCTGCTTATTTATTGCTTCTAAAGCGAAACAAAGTTCGCCGGGTCAGCTAGTATATATATAATAATAATAATAATTCCTCAATAATACCACTCGTATACATAACTAGATGGATTTTAGCATAACGTAGATCTAGACAAACACGTGATAGGAATGACTAATATGACAACGGGCAACCACAACCGACAATCCGGGTAATGGCTTCACCCAACTGTTTACACAAACGCACCGTATTGCACAAATTATACTTAGAAATTGTGCACAGATACATTTCTGTTTGTATCACAGACGTGGAGCTCTAAAATGTTATATATTGTAGTCAGTGGCGGCCTTAGCCATTGCGAGGCCCTTTGTCTTTCTTGAAAAGTATGTGTGCGAAAGTAGATCTGATTGTTTGGTTTAGATATTTGTCATATTTGACAAGAAATGCTAAAGTTATACAAATAAATAAAATTTGAGTTTTGAAATATTTTACATTGACACTTTTAAAAAAAAACTTAAAAACGAGGCCCCTGCAAGAGAAGAAGAAACAATAAATGTAGTTGTATAAAGTATTTTATTATAAGTATTATTATTAATTTATAATTAATTATAATTATTAGGTATAATTTCGCTTGACGAGACCAAATTATCAACTGGGTGTTTGTTTACAAAAAAAGGGGGGCATAAAAATTTTAGAAAGGCCAAGGTGGGGCATGGCACAAAAAAGGTTGGGAAACACTGGATTAGAGTGATTTTAAATTGATTACTTTGGTTTATCTGCCGCACGTCATGGACGCTAAACAAGTCATTGCTTCAGTTAAGTCAATAATATATCACTTACATAGTTAGTTTGTTTGGAAGGGAATATTCTTGGTAAAATTATATCGATTCTAAACTAAATCTTTTGTTTTTTAAATAATAGTTAATATACATATAACATCCAGTCCCGAAACAAATGTCTACTCTTTTCTATACATTTTGTTTTTTGTTGATATTTTCTATACTTTTCTTTTACAAGCCTTTTAAAATGTGGGATGTTCCCGTGCCCCACACAATAGTATTTATAAATATTATTTTCGATTGATAATCGAATTCAGGACCTATACGTAATAGAACAGCGCGCTAACCTTTGCACTACAAACTACACTACAAAGTTTCGTTTTTATAAAATAATCTAAAAATAAATGTATATAGTTTATTTCAAATTAATATTTCAATCAATTTGCCTAGTCGCAACTTGGAACAGCCGTCTCCCCGAGCCGGCATAACAGAGACTTTTGCACGCAGGCTGTGATAACAGGGGGGCTACTCAGGCATATCCGAAGTTTCGTGATACGGCCGACACTTTTGTAACTTACGTGAATTTTGACGTAAAAAGTCCTGTCAAACGTCCATAAAATAATTTCGTGAAAAATTACTGATCCGTAAGTGTTTCTAAGTATAAAACGCCCGTATTTTCGTCCTAAGTTCGTGGCCCTGAGTAGCCCCCCAGTTGCCTTCATGGACCACACTCTAGCTTGTATATAAAAAAACCATTCAAAATAAATGTATGTGCCCAGAATAAGGTCGTACGTGTCATGTACCTCGCAATTGTATGTCCTACACACATTTGACAGTTGCGGACAAATTGAGTTAATTTCACCAAACACGCCATTAACAAGATTGGTCGCTGCGGGTTTTCACTTTATCGGACACATTAGTCTACTCGTTAACATATTTACTTTTGAATTCGCATATTTTAATGTATATCGGTGTGGCGGTCGATTCTACAGTCCGAAAATACTTATTTAAGAAGATTTGAGGTTTTGACGTTTATTCTGTCAGTGTCATCTTTCTTGTTTTTTTCTATTCTTTTGATTGCCACAATGCATTGTGATAATTATATTTTTAATCCATTTTAATCCGCAATGTTAAGTTTCTCTAAATAGGTAAATACGAAATTTATTATTATTTTTATACAATATTGGCAGACGTATAATATCAACACGACCACGCTAGACAGCGAAAAATCAATATTTCACATAGGGCCTGGGGGGCTACTAGCTTACATATATTTTGACATATAAACCTGTAAAAAGTCCTGTCAAATGTCCATAAAATAAACCCTGAGTTGCCTATCCGTCGTGAAGTCACTGTCAAATCTGTAATTTTTTGAATTATTACGGATCCGTAAGTGTTCCTGAGTAGGAAACGCTCATATTTTCGTCCGAAGTTCGTGCGCCACCCTGACTCTTGCGCATATTCAGAATCTACGAAGATTTCGGAAATGCATATGACGAGAAACAATCGCAAGAAACTCGCCAATCATTGCCTGTACAATATACCTAATATTAGTACTTTTTTGCATAACTGTAAATTAATGTTAAAAAATTTAATATAATAAATGTTATAAACAATCATCTATGTCAGCTATTCTCAAAGTGTGTTCCGCGGATCCCTAGGGCTAAAATACTGCAAAAAATACCTACCTACCAAAGGGAGACTATAAGCTTACATCTAAATATTACGTAATATTACATTGCAATATGATTATTCGTAAATACATATAAATCAGTTTTTTATAATTATATTAAGGCTTTTTCCTTCGCCAAAAAAGTTTGAGAACCGCTGATCTATGTCATACTGTTTTGTTATGAATTACATGTTTATACTTGTTTAAACCAGATAGAGATATCCTGTGGAGGAATTCGTACTGAGTCGAATTGCACCTAACATCCAAATTAATTCAACTGTACCTCTTGATCAAAATAACAATTCCATTGAAATTAAAATAAACTTCTGACATCCAAAACGTATTAAAGCTATTTAAATACAGGAGACGCTTTCAAATTCATTGCTTGTAATATTTATTCTAACGCAACAGCGCTGCTTCGGAGTTTTGATCTGTTTCGCTAAGGCTCTAAGGGTGATTTTGGCGCGGCTACTGAAATGAAT
The DNA here is from genome assembly GCA_028551675.1 of Tineola bisselliella. NCBI lineage: Eukaryota > Metazoa > Arthropoda > Insecta > Lepidoptera > Tineidae > Tineola > Tineola bisselliella. The sequence continues at coordinate 42,836 of JAPWLS010001306.1, read as the reverse complement.
TACGCATAGTAATGGAATGCAAGCATATAGTACGGAGACAGCCTTAATTTCCGTTATATGTTTGCGTGAAATACTTAAATCTATATTAGATTCCGGTCTTCCAGGATCATCTCTTGCATACTGAAAGTTGTTCCTTAATATTATTTGAAAATTAAACTTCTCGGAAGAAAACTTTAAGTGAACTCAACTCATAATTGTATAAAATGCTTCCATAAATTTTAGTAATATTATATAATAATAAAAATAAATTATTTACGACAATTAATTATTTAAGAATTTGTTTTTTTTTTCGTTAAATTTGGCACTGAAATCTAGCATTGCATTTAAATGGCCCAGAGCGAAAGGGTTAAATTCGTGTTGAGTCCATTTTCGAATTGCTCTCCTGTGGGGCGTAGGCCCCACGTTGGGAAACACTGCTCTAATGCAACTATTCATTATCATGTTAAACTATAAGATAAAGCGGAAATGATACAATTCTAATATATTTGTTATATTTTTTTTATAAACAAAAAAATAATAATACAAAAAAATACCTATATAAAAGGTCAAAAAAAAAAACTAAATGTTACTGGCACATTGTCCAATCTGATAAGTCAAATAGAACTGCCAAATTGCTAACGTTACTATTGTAAACAGTTTTATTTTATTAGCCCTTATTATAGATTACAATAAAGGTATCGGTTTCGATTACTATTCGTTAAAACGAAATTTTAAACTAGACATGTTTATTTACCCAGTCTAACATGAAGTGACTCAGTTACATATCGAGAATAGCTTGGAAGAGTGACCTATCAACTTAAAGTGTCCAAAAATTCCTCAGTGTAAATAGTTATTTTCGAACATAGACTGAACTATTATAGAGAAATAAAACTCAACAATTTAAATTCTAAAATATTCCTTATCGTTAAATGTTTCAGTTACGTGTTTATTGTGAGTTTGCCAGTTATGTCGACCACAACTGTCCGGGCAGTCGTCCGCTTGTAAAGGAAACTTTCCGTTAAAATGCATCGTTTGCATTATTCCAGCATAGCTTTTTGTGTAAACTTTACGAGATACGGTTACTTTAAAAATGTTACTTTCAACTGTTTTTTTTTGTTGACAGGTTTATTTAATGTCTACATTGTAAACTGTCTTTTAGACTCTAAATAACTTCATAGTAAACTCCCAAATACCGAAACAAAATTACAAAATGTATAAACAGAGGAAACGTTTATTAGGCACGCATTCGATCCAAGTTATGGTACAGCCTAACTCCAGCACGCTTCTACACACGCGCGTTCAACTGCCGATGAAGGCATCCAGAACATTCTGTGTTTGAATTGAGGCACGCTTCCGATTCTAACGTATTTTTGAATGCATTTGTTTGTTTGTTCTCTCACTCATACAAGGCTGTTGTATTGGAGTTAGTGAAAGACAACATCATTCAATTTTACGTCGCCAAAACATTGGGTTCTTTTGTTTTTGTTTTTCATATTACCTATATGTGTTTATATATTTTCTTCTTGTCATTATATCCTGTGTAAAATGCTGGTATGTAAACGGTATTAGGTTCACTTATTTTATAACAAAACTAGCTGTTGCCCGCAACTACGTCTGCGTAATAATGAATGAAATAAATCTGATAAGAATTATACAAACTTTCATCCCCTATTTTATCTCCTCAGGGGTGGAATTGATCAAAATCCTTTCTTAGCGGATGCCTACGTCATAACATCTACCTGCATGCCAAATTTCAGCCCGATCCGTCCAGTAGTTTGGGCTGTGCGTTGATAGATATGTAGTGTACTCTACACGAAAAAAGAATTATAAAAAAGTATATGTCAGATATGTCAAATGTCAATTGTGAAAATATATTACTGAAATGAAGAACGTCTTTTCTTACGAAAATAAATATAATTATAATATGACAATATCCGCTACAGAGCACTATGTCAGTCAGTCACCTTTGAGTTATATATATTTAGATAAAGATAATATTAAGCAACTCATAAATAAGCTCATGAAAATGAACTTTGAATTCCAGATTATTTATAAATTTAAATTCTATTATTTGCCATAATTATGGTTAGTAACATAGGTCTTAAAGTAATGTTATTAGTATCACATGCTACATATACATACATATGTTATAGCACGCTTCATTGTCGCTGTGTTAGAAAATACATTCTAAAACTTCATTTTAAAATACCCGGATATAATATTCTGACGCTACTATTCAGATACGTGTGCGTTTGTGTTTACTTTTCGACGGATTTTATACTTTGATATAACTTTTTTTTTGCTTTTTGTTTTACACTAGGTTTAACGTTTTCTATATACCTACTTCTACCAAAACGCGTCAATTTGACGCATATCGTAGAGATAGGTATACCACATACACAGGCTCAGTAATTCAACACTTCAATATATATTTTCCTCGATCAATGAATAAAAGTCATACAAAGAGATAAAATAAAAATTTAAACAGTTTTTGGTAATTCTCTGATAAAAGTCAAAATGCGTCAAATTGACGCGTCCCGTAAACCTAGTGTTAAATTATCTCATTCACTTGTTTCGTGAATACTCGAGACCCAAAAACTAGAGGCCATAAATTTTTTTAGCGAGTAAATCACATATGGTGAGGTCAGGTCCGTACATGTCAATAAATTTTTCAATATTATTATGACAAGAGTGATAAAATGTGATGAGAGGCCTAATACAATTTAAAAATAAATTAAAAACATATTTGATTTTAAAATACTTTTATTCAATTGACGAGTACTTCAATGATTCGAAACGGTGAATGGAATTAAATAATTAATTGTAATTTTAAAATAATATCTATACTAATATAATAAAGAGGAAACATTTGATTGTTTGTATGTATTGAATAGGCTCCGAAACTACTGGACCGATTTGAAAAATTCTTTTACTATTAGAATCCTACATTATCCCTGATGAACATAGGCTATATATAATAATAATATTTTTAAGAACGTTTGCGATCCGTATGAAAACTTCAATAATGTAACCCAAAGTGTGAAAAAAAATCATTATATTGCGTACGCTGCGGAAATTATTGACAATAGAGCAAAGTGATGTACTACAGTTTTATAGAGGACATGAATATCTACAAAAAAGTCACCGACATCATATGTCTAACTATTACAGTTATGTCTCAATAACTACTTTTTCATGTTAAAATTCATAGTACTTTATAACTTCATTATTACGCGAACGAAGTCGCTGGCAATAGCTAGTACATTATAAATAAAAAACAATAATAAACGTATAGTATATAACAAGAACATTATTTCAGCATATAAATCATATCTCACTTTCATAGTAGCGGCGTTCCCCTTTGGTGCCAACGCTGGATGCCTCAGATAACTGCGCACGTTCTGCACAATGTCATAACATAGATATTTCTATTGTATTCCTTCAGCATATTATTATATTATTTATTTGGTACACTATTCACTTTTATATAAATTACAATACAATAAGCATAAATTGTCCTATGTGATATGACATTTAAAGTGTATCCCAACTATATACATAGTGTCTGAGTTAACAATCATATACATCTCGGAAAGTAGACGTTTCATGCTACGTTCACACTTGTCACTTGTCGGGTCCGGATTTTAATCGGATGTTCCAGCGGTAGAGTATGTTATATGAAGCTATTCACACTTGTCCGACACCGATTGTGTGTCGGCGTCGACAAGAAATGTCGGCTGTATCACCTCACTATAGGTAAGTATGACGCTGTTCACATTTGTCGGATGTCTGAGGCGATAATTCTCTCCCCGCTTCCCCTTGCTCCGCCCACCCATACGTCACGGCCGCAGATTACGCACACAAGATCGCAGCGCGCAAGCAGATTTGTGTTTTGTTATTAGCTTCAACGGGGGCGACAATCGACTAGTGTGAACAGAGGCGCCGACATACGATTAAAATCCGGACCCGACAGGCGACAAGTCGGGTCGTGCAAAGGATACTTTTTCAGGAACTGATTTTTTTCAGGAATTTTCAAAATAGCTATATTTTGGAAAGTAGATGTCTTAGGTGAGTTAGTGTAAAGGACAATTATTTTTCAGGATTTTTTTCTGAAAAACTATGTTCCAGTTTAGAGATCGCTCTGTCTTCGAGATTCGTGATTGGTGATAATGTATAAAATGGTTAAAGCTCCAGTCTCTGAAGCAGCAACTTCGGGTTCGATACCTGGTCGTAAATTTGAATACAATTATTAAAAAACGAAGTAAGTGTTTGGACAAAAAGTAAGTGTTGATTCTGGTATTTAATTATAGAAATTAGAACACACATTAATAAGTTTAAATATTTAAGTTAACCAGTAACCAAGCTCTTAGGATAATGCAATGATCAAGTTACCTCAGTTAAGTTTAACTGCAAAAGGAGCATGGAAAAAGTATTATGTTTGAAATAACCCGCAGAATAGAACCAACTATTTCTATCCTTGTATCTCAACTTGAAGTCGTTGAGGACACAATTAGGGTTGGTACATTTTTGCCAAAGTAAAGTTTTGCCACAATTTGAATTTTCGTCACATATTTTCTTATATAGAAACATATAATTAGAATTCGTTTTTTAAATTAAATATATGAATATATGTGCATACATAGTGCTTCGATCTTCAACTACAACGGTATTCATTAGGAAATATTTTATGAATAAAATGTAGGTACAATATTGGTAATATTTAAAAAACATAACTAATACTGCATAAATTCAGTTGTTTTCACGCATTTTTTCTACATAATGTAGATAGCTGTGTCGAAACTTACTGTGACAAAAATACAATAGTGGCAAATATATAATAACCCTTGCGAAAAAAAAACTAAAAGAGCAGGCAATTCGCGGTCCCACGAACTCGGCTCCCACGGCTCGCGGGAATGTTCAAAAAGTTTTTCATTACCATAAAATTTGCACTTCCCTTTTATCTCGGACTTTCTATGAATGGTACAAAAGTTCTCCGTCGGCACCACGTTTTCTTTTACTTGCCATTTTGTTTCGAAAACTTCATATTATTATATGTGGTTTACTTTATATGTGATAAGTGGCTTAGTTTTTTTAGCAATTAGAACTGAAGTCAAGCCAGACGTAATATTATTACTTTGGTCTCGCTAATTAGGTACGCAAAATGTCTACGTGGGTGTTGTACTTTAATATGCATTTATATTGGTATCTAGTTAGAATGGGATGCTAGGGTTTTGTACAAGAATTATTAATCATTAGAAATCAAAGAAATTAATCATTTTCGTGGTCGGCTTCTATAGCATTTGTCTGTTATACGGAGGTTCTGCGTTCGATATCGTTCGACACAAATATTCCGTGTGTTTTATTATATACTAGCTTTTACCCGCGGCTTCGCTCGGATTTAAGTCATTAAATAAGTATCAGAGATAATTTCAATAGAAATGAATCAATATGATTCCAAACAACTGAAACTATAGTCAATATGTTACTTGTAGAACCTCCAAGAATATGTGTACAAAGTTTCATGATGATCGGTTAAGTAGTTGTTGAGTGAAAACGTAACAAACAAACTCACATTCACATTTATAATATTAGTAGGGGTATATGTGTTCTTTTATCCTGATGTCACTATCCATATCTCTTCTTGTAGTCCCGATCTTAGTAATTTTATTACGTATTACGTAAAAGTTTATAAATTTGTAAACAAAATGCATTCTTAGAATTTTTCAATTTTACAAAGTGAACGTAGCATTATAAAAATACAAGTATTACGTCTTAAAATGTATAATATTTTTCAAGTTTCATCTTTACAGGTTCAGGGAAACTCCAACAATTGACTTGAAAATATGAAACGAAGAAAATAAGAAAAGTAGAGGAAGGGGACAGACAATACTACGAACTCTCGTGAAGTGAATCCAGCGGAGAAAATAAATGCACAAGTTGAAAGTATTGCTTCAACAATCGTTAGTTTATTGTATATACCTGCCTATAATTGGATAGGTCTGCAGGTATATATATATATGTATATTATTAAGCTGCAGCTTTACTAGCGTTAATATCAAATATTTGACGGTCTACATTTTGGGTATCAGAGTTATCAAAGAGTAGAAGCAAGAAGCTTGACCAGTGATCCTAATTATCTCCTAGTCCAATCCTGGTCCTAGTTTTATATATACCTATATATAAATGTTAATGTGAGTTTGTTTGTTACGTTTTCACGCAACAACTACTTAACCGATCATCATGAAACTTTGTACACATATTTTTGGAGTTGTTTGGATTTTTCTTTTTATATTTATTTTTATTTCCATCTGTACTATTTATGTAAAACTATTTGAATTTTTGAGGTTAGGTGTCATTATTGTGGTTAGATGCCACTTTATTACAGAAGTGTGATAGGCATTGTCTGTTGACATATTTCATGTCATTTCATATTTCAATATGAAACATCTTTAAATTTCATAGTACTCTTCATTATTACGCAGACGTAGTCGCGGGCAACAGCTAGTATATATATATAGTCATTTCATAGAAGAGTTTTGGGTGAACGCCGCAACTGGTTTCAGTGGATAACATTTTTCAGAAAGTTACCACTCGTTATCGCGATCCGACGTTGCGATAAAAGTTTGTGAAATTCAATTTTAAAATTGTATTTTCATGGATTATTTCAATTGTGGGTTTTGAAACAGATTATTTGTACACATTTAATAATAAAGTACGTTCGCTCGTCGCGTAACAGGTTCCGGATTTTATTTTCGCTCAAAAAAGACAAAGAAAATATTTCTTTCGCCATTTCATTCAACGTCGGGTATAAGAATAATTTTAGTACCAAAGTACGTACCTATGTATAATGTACTTTTATATGTATTTTCGTGCGGTATAATATTTCAAGTGTTACATTGTAGTCGCGTATATATTAAAATATTTAAAACAAATGAACAAGTCCTACTATTCAATTGATGAGTTTATGAGTGACATTTTGTGGTTTTAAATTTAAGTTTGACATTTTCATTATAGTAAAATTTAATTGTATGAATTATTTGCATGCCATATACATTATGTAAAATATATGATACTACTAACATTTTATTTATAAAGCCTAGGTACTTACAAAATTACATTAGAACTACATATCATATAAACTAAATGAAATTTTAATTATAGGATAGGACGGCATGCTCAAGGTGATTGATCAACGTTACTTTAAGACCTGTGTTACTAACCATATTTATGGCAAATAAATTAATCAAATTTCAGTTATCAATTCATAGAAACATTCATAAATGATGTGATTGTGAATTAATAATGCATCTTCGTGACATGGCAACTGTAATCCGATTATTGAATTCTAATGCAACAGAGCAACTTTGATAGCAAACTTCAGAGTTGCTGAAGTGTTAGTCATGATTAGGCATCCACCTGTGCGCAACTTACGTCTTAGTTAGAATATAATTATATATTGTTATGTTATATAATTATGTACTTGTTCTTTGTCTATACTAATATATAAAGAGGAAACATTTGATTGTTAGTTTGTATGTATTGAATAGGCTCCGAAACCACTGGACCGATTTGAAAAATTCTTTTACCATTTGAATGCTACATTATCCCTGATGAACATAGGCTATAGAATATTTTCAATTGTTTTTTTTAAGAAATATTACATTTTATTTTGAGTTCAGATAATTCAATGTCTATGCTTAATTTTGGCGGTCAAACTAGAAACTTAACGGAGAAGTAGTTAGTAGATTTTGCGACAGGAGTGTGGAAGGCATTTTCTGTTGACTGAAACTACTTACTTTATATCTTCATTATTACGCAGACGTAGTCGCGGGCAACTGCGAGTATTAAATAAACTGCTATCTTATGTAATGTGATGGTTTAGCGTTTGACGTTATAAACGACTGTGGTTCCATCTAGTAGTGCATTTGAGAACTATATCTATGTTGTTCTGTACTGTGATATGCATATGAGGGCTCAAAATAAATCTGTCTTCTAGCTTTCAAAATATTGATTAGTAAAAAAAACAACCTTTTATCTTGTATTGTATGTCATTGATAGCTAGTGCATAGCATAGCATAGTTCGTGCTGTAATTTTAATTATAATAGGAAATTAAAAATAATAAATGTCTTCTTCTTCTTCTTTTATGAATGGCTGCAGATATCTATTAAAGACAATTCTGCCAATGTCGAGTGTTCAATAAGAAATTATAAAATTTTAATTCACACGTAAAACCCTTTTAGAGAGACTTAAGTGAAATAATATTGTAGATTAAAAATATAATTATCACAATGCATTGTGGCGATAGAAAGAACAAGAAAGATGACACTGACAGACTAAACGTCAGAAACTCAAATCTTCTTAAATAAGTATTTTCGGCTTGTAGAATCGACCGCTACACCCTCATGTCAAAAAATCCAAACCATAAATGTCAGTAATAATAAAAATAGTAATAACAATGTCAGTAAAAATAAATATAAATTAAAATAATTAATATTTTTGATGTGAAACATCTATTGGCGCGGGTTTAAACCGGATCGTTGGCGTGGCGACGCTTGCCGTGGCGACGAATTTATTTTATCGAGTTATTTCTGAAATCTATATCATTTAAGAAGTTTTCGAATTTTTAATTTTTGTATTTAATATAAATAAATGTTTCTTAAATAAATAGTCATCATTTTCTGTAAAAAAAATCATAGTATTAAATTTTTTCATTAAGCAATAATTAGTTCTTGCTGTAATCTTGTCTTTTACGCATGTGACTTGAATAAACTCGATGTTTCACATCTGCCAGGCGTCCCGTGACGGCTCACATTTTTTTTTAAAGTTATTTGAGATTTGAAAATTTAAAAAAGTCACTTTATTTGAGTAAAAGCCACAATCCAAGTGGAAAATTACATTTTAACAGTTGTAAAGGGAAGGAAGCTACATGTATCTACACTAGTGGATGTATTAGGAAAGTTTGCGTGGAAATTGCGGTGGGGCGAATACGTAGCATAAGATAGACTAAGTTAAGTTACTGCTGATGCATGATACGATTAAAAGTTACCTGAGATGCGCAAGCGTAACTAAGGACCTGTTCCTTCTTTACTATAAGAAATTAACAAGATCCCCTACGTCACCATGTTAGATGTATATTGCTATCCTCTTCGCACATTTATCCACTGCGTACGATTATCCGAAAAAAGCAATATAAATTTATAACGAATTATACGAATTTATAATGAATTGCCGATTATTATAACTAATAATAAAAATATTTTCAATTTTAAATATGAATTGAAGAAACATTTAATGGATCTGAGTGTCTTGTAATGGTGTTGTTTGGTTGAGGGTGTGGACCAATGTAACTTTGTTATATGTACTTTGGTCGCTCAATGCCTATAGTATAGTAATATAGGCACACAAAGAGTGGTAGGCAGACTGATGATGGCGTTAGCCCAGTATGTCGTCCTGGGGAAATAGGTACCACCACTTTCAAGCGGAACACCCGTGAAGTGACCTAGTCGCGTTTCGGGATCAGTTTGGAAGTAGCCGGGATAATGAGAGGAGTGTTCCCTGTTAATTTGGACAGAGCACATTCGTTTCCTCAAGTCGGCATAGTGGAGTCAACTGTTGTCTGTCTGTGGTAACAGTTGTCTATGCTCATGGACCGCACTTTAGCTTAACATCAGGCGGAGTGTGGTCATATGCTGGGTTTTCAATTAAAAAAATCTAATATAATACGATATAGTCCATGTAAGTTTTGTTTATTTATAAATTTTGTATAAGTATCTCAATTAAGATAATTTATGTAATTCCCATAACCTTATATAAATGTTTTTTTGTATTATATAAGAATTGAACCGGTCGTCTTGGTGATATAGATGCTAGAACCTAACTAATTTATTGAAATGTATCTTCCTGATTAAAGATAATTTTGAAAATTCTTATATTATATTGTAGATGTATACTGCCATTTAAAAATTATAATTATTCTTGTTATTATAAAATATAGAATATAATTGTCAATGTTTAAATTTAAGATATGGAATAAGGAATTTGGATGTTTATTGTTTTAAAATAAAGCATATAAAAGGGTCGTCAGAAGGCTGACGAGTCAGTTGTCGCTGAATTGTTGTTTGAATTGAGGTAGTGGTTCCTCGGTAGGCGAGGAGCCCAGGTTATTCATCAGCTCAGGACGAGCTCCCTGCTTCGGTAGGCGAAGCAGGCACAGGAGAGGTACAAGGGTCCACGGAAACGGATCGTTCGTCGTGAACAATATTATAGATGTATACTGCCATTTAAAAATAATAATAATAATAATTATTATAAAATGTTATTATAAAATCATTACTATATGTATAATATATATCCGCTGTTTTGAGAGAGCCTGATTGAATGCCCAGACTCTAATAGGCAGTGAAATGACTATAGATACTTACAGTCAAACATTACAGAACTCGCATTTAATGTAAATTCGTGAACAGTTCCAACTTAGTTCGAGTAGCTACTAAACTAAAGTCATTTTGGATGCAAACTTAGATGAAGTAATGACAGACGGAGCAATATCACTTTTGACTCGACTTGACTAATTGAAATTACAATTTATTTATTACATTCATTTGTTTTAATAATAATAATATATTTAATATTAAAATAAAATAATTCACGTTTAACGAGACGAGTAAAAATGGTGGTACATCGCAAATATAATATTTGGATGGATTCAAATTTTGTGAAAAGTAAATTCTACGCATAAGATGGATGGAAAACTAGTAAATTATGTTTAGTAGAAAAATGAACGGAACTCATCCGCACTAAGCGTTTCAATAATGAAACTTAAGCACGCTATGGATAAAGGTATGGTAAAATTCATAAGATGTAGCGATAGCGATGAAATATTATCTATCACTATTGCACAAGAAAATTACAATTTTGTTAAAATGTCTTGCGAAGTCGATAGTATTTTATTTGAATTTAACACGTTATTTGCGTTGATTACATGAGCGATGGAAATATGTGGTTAAACTAGTGTTTGAGCTTGACTTACTGTTGACTTACTACAAGGATTTTTGACTGAATTTAATGTTGTATAGGTTATTGGATATATACATGTATTTTATATACATATATGTTATTAATTTGACATTAATTTGTTATATACTGAAAACTCAGTTTTTTTTAAAATATTATTTTATGTACAGGCTATTGACGAGTTTTTTGTGGTATTCTTCTCGTCATACGCCTTTCCAAAGTCACGGTAGAGTCTAACGATGAGCAAGTGCACGCCTTTAGTATCTATGCTAATAAACGATTTTCATTTCATTTCATTGCGTAATAGTAGTCTAAAACAATGAATTAAATGATTGGATCATATAGTATAGTACATATTCAAATTTTATTATTATAAGTAGATGTAAAAGTCAACCATGCTCTTATCTCAAGCCAATCCATCCACTGGTCTATCTTATAGTTATTTTATTTAATTCTCCAGAGCTCTTAGTAAATTTAATCGCTCCTCTTATCGTTAAGCTTATAATTGGTACCACAAATAAAAGTAGTAGACAAGCTTAATTTCCGCAATATGTTAACAGGAACAATCCAACCTGCATTAGCTTCCGTTCTTTTGTACCACATTAATAAGTTCAACAATAATACATTGCACGCAATATTGCAGTTCATATTTTGAAATAATAATAACATCCTTTACTAATATAAATGTGAATGTCAGTTTGTTTGTTACATTTTCACGCAACAACTACTTAACCGATCATCATGAAACTTTTTTATTTGCTTTTTACTATAATTTCCAATAGACTATAGTTTCAGCTGTTTGGAATTTTTCTACATTTATTTTTATTTTCGTCTGTCATTTTTATATATGCAGTATAAAACTATTTGAATTTTTGAGGTTAGGTCGTATTGATTCATTTCTATGTATTAAAATGATCTCTGACACTTATACAGTAATTCCCCGCTTTACGCGAGAGATACGTTCCGGAAAAAATCGCGTTAACTGAAATTCCCGCGACCATAGAGAAGTTTATGACTACATTATGTTCATACGCACTCTTTCGTGTAATTTAATATTAAATTTGAATTTCGCGTTATAGTGAAACCGCGCGTAACGGGGTCACGTATAGCAGGGTATTACTGTATAATGACTTAAATACGAGCGAAGCCTTGGGTAAAAGCTAGTCTCTATATACCATATCCGGCCTTAAACCCTGGGATAAATAGTTCAAAAGCAAACCAGCATATACCGAGTTAAGAGTCCAGCTCACCTCATAGTTTCAATAAAGGCGAGGCCACCCAAGGCGCCTGAGTAGGCATATCTAATATAAATAAACACCTAACTAGTGATTGAATGCATTGCTACTTAGAAATTGAAGCTTTTTAAAAAATATATTTTATTCAACGTAATTTTCTTTATAAATCGTCACAAAATTTCAAAGTTAATTTATTATTTCATTTGTTTTATCGCGTAGTATATACAATTTCACAAAATACAATAGTCACCATTCACATTTATATAGTAGGGAGTAGTGTAAGCTCCTATAAATACAAACGCAGGTCACGTATCTTGATGTCCTTAACACATTGTTTCTATTTCAACAAACCTAAATGAAAAAGCTAAAAAATGCTCCCACAATCGAGGCTCAAGTGATCAATTCTTTACAATACGCATTCCAAATCCCAATGATCCCTTTAATGTTTGTGAAACCGTGTGCAAGTGTGTTTTGATCAGGTATAGTCAGCAACAAAAGTTTTCAAGACATCTGCATATGTCACAGATTGCAATTTTACGTAATCCTGTGAAGTTAGTCATGACGCTGCTTCGTTACAATAATTAGAGTAGACTCGATAACAAATCGCAAAATATATACATTCCAATTAAAAATGTCATTATGGTACTATCAATAGCAAAAACTACTTATATAAGCAAATAAAACTTTTGTGAGCGACTGTACATTCCAATAAAACATGAAATATTTCAACTTAAAGGACTTGAAAAAAAAGTTGAAATTCTACCAAAGAGTTGGTATCGTCCGAGCTCAGCCAAGCGTTTACATTGAAATCATCTACAGATTTCCCCCGATATCCTATGATACGGACGACTACAATAGCTGAACATGTTTCACGAAACACGTGTGAATATATCCGCTTTGATACATAAACGGAATAATATTATATATTTATATTAAAATATGGAAATTCATACGATAAAAATCACAATGATTATAAAAATCTATGTGATATGTCGTTTAAGGCTACCAAGCTAGCTGAATACAATAATAATATTAATAAAAGTTAATATAATTAAAATCATAACCTGGGCATTTATTTTTGATCTTACTGTAAAACAAATCATTCCATGTGTAGAAGCGAGTTATTAGTAGCGAAATTGATTTAATTAATTTAAAATACTTAACATTAAGTTTAATTAATTTAAATAAATAAATAAATTCTTTATTGCAAAAAAAAATATTGTTTTTCATATAGGCGAGCTTAATGCCTAACGCTAACCTTTGTCGGTGTGAGCGGTGATATTTGGTGCAATGAAAAGAAAATAATAACTAAATCTACACAATACATACATTACATAAAATAATAAATAATAATATATACTTAAATACATACATATTTATGAAGAAAAGTTATAAGTGAATTAAATAAATAGTAGAATAGAGATATTTTGTTTTGAGATAAAATGTTTGGTCAGAAGTCTTAAAAATGTGACTCAATGGAGCCTGTCTGATGCTGAGTAGTAGCATGTTCCATTGGTTGGCTGCAGATGTGGTGTAGGAGTTTGAATACCAGCTCGTAGCATGTGCCGGTATTTTAATTTGGTTGTTATGAGTAGAACAGAGAGAGCAGCTGTGTGAGTTATTAATCGTTATATTAAAAAAAAATAAGTAAGCTGTATAAAGTTTTAATTGTATCAACTGTATCGCTCAGTTGCAATATTATTGTTAAAGGAAATTATTTAAAATTATTTTGCTTATAAATCCCGCTACATTAGGTCGATGAAGGAAAATAACCTCCACCAACATGCAATAACTTGTCTCGACGCGTTTCGCCACTTCACGTGGCATCATCAGGATACGTGTGGTCGCTTCGGCTTCGCTTCGATCTAGCGGAAATTATGAGCAAAATAATTTCCTTTAATATGGATTTCCGCAAAGTAACGCCTGAAACAACCAATAATATTGTTGTTTAACACTAGATTTACCAGCTTAAATATACCTATTTCTACCAAAACCAAAAAAGTATATATTTGTTACAAATATATATAAAATAATATAAAATTCATAAAACTAATTCTTCTGTTATAAATTAAAGAAGATTAGAAGAATTAAAGAAAATGTTACACGCAGTAGGAATTTTAATTTGATCTTGCAAGAACCAGTCATTTTGACTGGTCTGGTAAATCTAGTGTTAATTACTGTAATATATGTCAAATGTTTCTACGAAATTCTAAACAAACGACGGTAACGTCTCGAGCAATAATTCAGGTGTTCTAAATAAGAGATAGTGTGAAAGCGGGTCTCCTCTCTCGGGGCTCGTTAAATTATAGTTTGTACTTGCTTTGTGTTTTATGCAGGACCCAATCGGGAGGCATGTGCTGGCTATTTATTAGTTACCTGTGCCACCATTCTTTTGTTTATTTGGACCTTTAGGCAAGGTTATAAGTAAGAATGGTAATTTGGATTTATTTTAGGGTTTTAGGGGTAACGACGTAAATTGTTTTCTGTTTAGGTCGTGGTGAGGTTTTTATTTTGTTTATCTGCTGTTGTCAAGATTAAGGATGTGACGAATGTATAAAATTACTAGCTTTTACTCGCGGCTTCGTTCGCATTTAAGTTATTAAATAAGTATCAGAGATCATTTCATATGATTCCAAACAGCTAAGACTATAGTCAATTGAAAACTATAGTAAAAAAAAAAATTTTTTTTAAATAAAAAGTATCCTATGTTACTTCTAATACCTCCAAAAATATGTGTGCTAAGTTTCATGATGATCGGTTGAGTAGTTGTTGCGTGAAAATGTAACAAACAAACTCACATTCACATTTATATAGTAGGAAGGATTACTAACGCAGGGGATGTTTATCCGCGTAATAGATTGGGACGCTAACTTCTGCATTACAGAGGCCGATAATTTTCCCATTTTGTTCTTTAGTATAATAACATAATTTTCAAGCGTAACCATTAATAAGTCGCGTCAAGATTGGCTTCGACTCGCATGGTCTCATCGCCTTAGGTTATTCACGAAGACGATTTAATTAATTTAAAAGTTTTTGTACAGCGTACTATCGCGTTTATTTTCATTACTTTAACACTAGAACTACGAGCCGGTCAATATGACCTATTTTTACCAACTGGTCAAAATGACCGGATGACTTGTGCGTGCAAAGTATTAAATATAATTCAATAAATTGATTGTAGAATTGTAAATAATATAATCGTTTACAAAAAATAACAAGTAGGGTTGTATATAAAAGTCTTGTGAAGAATTTTTGTTAATTAAGTGCTCAAGTTATTCATGATACTGTAAAAAAATTATATTCATAAAAGAAATAATACGTTACAAAAAAAAACTTGTAAATTAGTTCAGACATACACTCACTGTAAGCTATTTTTTAAAACATTCAATAGAAAAATTCCACTGATACAAATTCAATATAAAACTGTAAAAGATCTCTTTAGTGATATATCGGAACCTTCCTTTTAACTCGAGATACTGGTTTCAGGATTTAAACCGCTTTTCAGCGCTTATTGAAATTTCTTACCCGTTATAAATCTATCTTATTGGACCAACTATTGTCTGAGATTAGAGCTATAGTTTTTGTAAAAAGAATTTCCAAGTTTATTTATTATAAGTTAAATGATTATCTTGATGACTGAGATGATTGTGTGTATGTTGGTGTGCTTATATACTTAGGTACTAGCTTTATTTACATTCATTGTATTACATTTTTAAAGATACTGCAATTTACTTGCTAACATTATATTGTATAGGCCAGCGATTCTCAAACTTTTTTGGCGAAGGAAAAAGCCTTAATATAATTATAAAAAACTGATTTATATGTATTTATGAATAATCATATTGCAATGTAATATTTAGATGTAACCTTATAATCTCCTTTGGTAGGTCTTTTTTGCAGCATTTTAGCCCTTTTAGTCTTTTTTTCCTACATTGAATATTGTTCTTCTTCTTCTTCTTTTATTAATGGCTTCAGATATCTTTCTTCCAGTGTTTCAAATTCTGCCAATGTCGAATATTCAATAAGAAATTATAAAATTTTTATTCACATGTAAACCCTAATGTCAAGAGAAAAACTCATTGTTATTTACCTTTTTATGTTCAATGTTTTTATTTTTGTGTGACAAATATGTTATCGATGTCTTTATTTTGTGAGCTAGAAACATCAGACAGCGATTGCCAAGTAATTCATTGCATTAGAGATTTTAGAAATTAATAACATGATTTCTTTCTTTCTTGCCTGAATACTCGATATAATAATAACCCGAATAAAACAAGAAGAATAAGATTAATAAAAAACTAAGTATAACCTATAATAATCGTCACATTTCCGAGATAGAGATTGACTTCTCTTAATTTGTAGTTCCTTTCCAAACGAAATAATAATTTAATGAAAATAAGAGACGTTTTTAAATATATAACAAGCTACATAAGATATGATTTAAACAATTATACGAGATAAAATAGAATTATACGTCAGAGAAACGTCGAGAGAAATAATTAAATTGTGCTCACGGTGTCTGTTTACAAAGCATTATTTATACTTAATTGCAATTATACTTTAAATCAGCCATTCTCAAAGTGTGTTCCGCGGAACCCTAGGGCTAAAATACTGCAAAAAATACCTACCAAAGGGAGATTATAAGGTTACATCTAAATATTCCAACTAAATATTACATTGCAATATGATTATTCATAAATACATATAAAAGTTTGAGAACCGCTGCTTTAAATTATATTATATATATGTTGTAGAATTTTATATCCATACTAGCTGATTCCCACGGTTTCACCTACGATAAGTTATAAAAACTATTTTAAATAAGTTTACGAAACTATTATGAAATGAAATAAAGATAGTTTATTGGCATAGGCACTAAAAGCGTGCGCTTGCTCATCGTTCGACTCTACAATGGCTTCGGAAAGGCGTATGTATTATAACTACAAGAAACTCATCAATTAATCATTAATATAATGTTGGTGTTGGAATAAAGTCATATAATAAGCTGACCGATGATATTAGTTGCCTACCTTTTTATCAATTAAAAACATTATTAAATGCTAACATATTCAAAATTCCTATTACATATTAGATGAATACTTTACTGATAATAAAGCTTGGACATAACCCATGTGTCCGTATATTGAATACGCGTTTTAACAGTCAGTGTAAGTATAAAAACATATATAATTATATATTGTATGATTAATAATAGCCTTTTCTTCGCTATAAAATATTAAAATATCATTAAAAACAATATTTTATTATTAAAATATGAGTGTCAATAACTAGGCTCAATTTTATTGGCATGTTGCAGTTATTGACACTCATAAGGCGCGGCCAACTCGATTTTTAGTGCAGGCGCGACCAACTAGATTTGCAGTTCGCGCGCAAAACGGGCTGCGCTGATGCGCGGCGCGGATCAAGTGTGGACAAAACGTCACTTTTGTTAATTTTTGAAATTTATTACTGTAATAATTTGTTTTTAATTGAATAATAATTTTCATTGATGACAAAATACTTTTATTATTATTAATATTATTTTATTTTAATTTTTAGAGATTCAAAAAAAAAAGTAAGCTACGATGATAAAGCGTTAGAGCAAGCGATAAAAGAAGTAAGATCTGGTCAACCTGTTAAAACTACGGCCTTGAAATTACCTACCTAATACAATAAATAATAATTAAATTATTAGATATTTGATTGTATTGCAGATTTCCCGAATAATTTATACTCCGCAAGAATGGACTAATTACTAATTCAAGAAAGTTTTGACAAATATCTTTAGAAATACAAAATTAAATCAAAAACTCCCGTTTTAATAGAAATGTCGTTTGGGTTTCTCTCTTTTCTTAATAACGGGTAAAGCTATTGTTTGGTGCTTGTACTGAAATTTTATTAATTAAGTTATTTCATTATTTATTCAAGGTTTTTATTTCATTTCACTTGGTCACTACATTCTTGTAAATTATATCTCAAATACATTTCAATTATTACTTTTTCAAGTTAACATTTATTGATGCATTAATTTGTATTGATAGTTTTTCCTTGTGTAACCTCAAACAACACAATACATTGTTTTTGGTCCTTCGAACCGGATTCCTATGGAGTGCTTATATTAATCGTAAATTACGAGTTCAATTTCAATTAAAAACTTCGTTAAAATTTTGAGAGGAAATGAAGATGGTAGGAAACGAATAGGAAAAAAAGGGATGATATTGAGCCACTGTAACTAAAAATGTAAGTAAAATCGTGACTAATTCGTATTTTTATATGATTACAAAGTTGCCTTTTTCAACAAGAAGACCCATGTCAATTGGTCGAAAACAGGGGTTCTTTTTCTTCTTTTCTTGTAGCTCTTTTGATTCGTAGACGTAACGTTTCGTGACTTGAATTCGGAATGTGCTTAAAGATTATTCTTGGTAGACATTTTTGTTTGAAATTGTTTTTATCTTGTCTTTTTCGTTTCTTTTTGTGTTGTTAATATATTAAAACCAATAAAGTATATTTTTCAATGTAGATAAAATGGTCAATAATATTTGGAGTAATATTTGGAGTAAATTTAGTAACATAAAAATATAAAATAGTATCGAAATCAAATTCAGGAATACGGCTCCCATCAAGAATAGGGCTGTTTAGAAAACTAAAGGATGGTTACTCAACTATTTATTCAATGTGTCATCATTTTGGTACTCTACAAATACTATTCTTCTTCAAATCTTATGTTTTGTTCGGTTTCTATATCTTCGCACGGATGGACATTTATTTTTTAAGCATTTAGAAGTTTAGAAAAAGCGATGAAAGACATTTTTTATGGGTTACATTATTGTAGTTTTAGTAAGGATCCTTATTTTATTCCGTAATTTATATAGCCAATATTGATCAGTGGTAATGTAGCATTCAAATGGTGAAAGAATTTCTGAAATCGGCCAGTAGTTTTTGAGCGAATTCTTCACAAACATAGTCCGATCTGAGTTTGCAAGCTTTGAATTGGGGGTATTAGAAAATTACTGACATATGGTGAGGCTTAACAAGCTATTTTTAAAAATATTTTTAAAAAAATTGCTTTAATATACCAATTTTTTATTCCTTTACATCATCCATAGTTCATCTTTTAGGATAGATGAAGAATATTATTATTTATTATCAAATTTGTTTTTATACATAACAATAATAAATCGATTTACCTGTATTTATATATATATATATATATATATATATATATATATATATATATATATATATACTAAACTTCAACTTTTGCATACAAAATTAACATTTTCGAACAATTACCGCCGCGTATTACTTAATGCAATTAATTTTAACACTGACAGCGTATAATTTAAGGTAACAACCGTTTTGAGTAATTCATACAATACTATGAATAATATATTTTCATCAGATTCCTAGTCACGGAACCAGAGAATCATATTCTTATGAACATTTAGATTGAATTGATATCATTTTTAAATTTAAAACATTTTATCATTTTTTTTTGCCAAGAGTCGCCTCCGTTTGTTTTATTCCAGTATTTTGAAAACAATCGTAAAAGCAGTCATATTACTTTGTGAGAGTAAACTGGGAAATAATAATAATAACTCTTTATAGCACAAAATTAAAATACATTTAAAGAAGAATAAAAGAAAAAAAAAACAAAAGTTGGCTTTATCACTAAGCAGTGGTCTCTACCAGGCTACCAACCTTAGGGTAATAAATCAAGAAGTATATAGTAGGGTGCAAAAGAACAAAATAAAATAAAATATACAAATGAATAATAAATATAAAAATTAATAAGACAATATAATATAATTTTTAAAGCGCTCTTTATATATCACAATTTTAGCCTTTAATATTCTCAAACATAAAGCGATTCCACAATATATGGTATAATAGCTTTTAAAAACGGTCGCAGCGCTTTCCGCTACCATTACAATAATTATTTCACACAATGTACGGATACCTACTCGTATATGTGATGGGCACGCGAACTTAACATTCATTATATTTTATTCTATAACTAGCTAGTATTTTTTTTGAAAACTATTTGTTTCTTTTGTTTTTCGATTTGAGTTAAATATTCTTTATTTAAAAAACTTGTTTATTTACGTTTTTTTTTAAACACGTGCTATATATTAACTAAATTTAACGTCTACCTAATGTTAAGCAGATTGTTTTCTTCTTCTTCTTTTATTAATGACCTCAGACGTCTAATGAAGATAATTCTGCCAATGTTGACTGTTTTAATCAAGCTAAAAATACTTATTTAAGAAGATTCTAGATTTATTTCTCTCTTTTTCTCTTATTGAAATGAAATGAAAATCGTTTATTAGCATAGGCACTAAAGGCTTACGCTTGCTGATCGTTAGACTCTACAATGTCTTTGGAAAGTCGTATGACGAGAAGAAGACCACAAGAAACTCGTCAATGATAACCATGTAGTCAACAATGCATTGTGATGATTGATATGCCAAATCCGTTTTAATTCGCATTAATATGGCTCTCAGAGCTTCCTATCAGAACTAGTATTCAGACAAGATTCCAACAAGAAATTATTATACAAACTTTTAATACACATGTACAAAAAAACTTCAATTTTAAGGAGAAGTGACGTCACAGACATATACAAGTGATAATCGCATTCACTACTTCGTTGCTAGTTACCAACGAAAACGTGTAGAGTGAAAATTAAAATATTGTTTTAAAATGTCATTTGCCTTAATACGATTGTCAAATACAAATTACATTTTATTAATTAATATGGAAATTTAACTGGCAGCTTTTGTACAAGGGATAATATTAATTTCGTTTATGTATATTACTTTTTTTAACACTAGATTGCCCGAAGAAGTCATTTTGACTGCTTTTTGATTTCAATTAGGAAAACAACTATGTATATAATGACAGAATTTTGTGACTTTTTGTACGACATATAAATATGCTGTTATTGATAATAGTAGTTACCTCCCCCTCCTTCATTTCCGGTATATACATATGTGTTTAACCTAGATATAGGTACATATATACTAAAGTTCAGTCTTTCTAGTGTTAATAATTGTATGGAATTGTCAATGAGTTTAGTTTATACTAAAAGAAGTCATTATTTTTATTACGTAATATTTTTTTTTGAATACTTCATTTGTTTTGGTAATAAATAATTTATTAAAGTAAACGTTCAATAAATATTACACAATACGATTTGTTTAAAATTGGAATGCAAAATTTAAATTATATGAATTGTAAAAAAGATTACGAAAGAATTCTTAGACAGAACAATAAAGTTCAGAGCTTCAAGCGTGGTTATTTTAAATCATTTTGCATTCTTAATAAAATTGAAAAATGTTATAGAATATCAAATTTCATCTCTTTCAATATAAAATACTAAAGGGGATGATAAATGTTAAAGATTATAACTTGTATGATGGATGGTTTTCTGCTTGCTATAGTTTTATCGGTAATCGCTTTTATTATTAAATATAATAATAAATATACAGTGCAACCGTGATATAATGATACTGAAGGGAATCAGAAAATAATTCGTTATGTCAAGTAATTTGTTACAATGAGGTTCGTTATACAGAGGTTAGGTTTGTCTATGATTCGTTTTAACAAGGTTTAAAAAAAATTTAATCTCAGCTTTATACTAATCTGCTTTCCCTGTTATAGCCAACGATTTCGTTAAATAGAAGTATTTTTTTTTTTATATTTTGCAAAGATTAAAAATTCGTTATAAAAAGGTATTTAATAAATGTATTCGTAATGTAAAGGTATATTTTACATTAGCTCTTACGGGCAGTTCTAGGGGATTTCGAAAAATTCGTTATATTGAGGGTCGTTACATTAAGGTTACTCTGTACTTGATATTTAAAGGTTTTAAGACTGGTACTGGTGAATACCTGTAGTACTTGTATACTGACCTAGTTTGGAAGTAGCCGGGTGAAATAAAAGGTACCTACTAACAGTTCTCATATGATCATGTACCAGCATTAGCTAGACCAGCCATTCTCAAAGTGTGTTCCGCGGAACCCTGGGGCTAAAATAATGCAAAAAATACCTACCAAAGGGAGATTATAAGGTTACATCTAAATATTCCAACTAAATATTACGTAATATTACATTGCAATATGATTATTCATAAATACATACAAATCAGTTTTTATAGTTATATTAAGGCTTTTTCCTTCGCCAAAAAAGTTTGAGAACCGCTGAGCTAGACAAAACATTTGACTATTTTACTCGTAAAAGGGTATCCGAAAATGACGTCACACGTGAGATTTTGCAATACGAACCATAAATAATTCATGACATTCAAATGAAGGTTGAAAGACAAAAAAATGGATTTTAGACATTGCAGGCGTTATTCGTAAAGCGGATTTTGTAGTCTGAATATTAAATAAATTTCAATTTTATAAGTTGCAATGCAAGCAGTGGTAGGCAGACTGATGATGGCATTAGCCCAGTATGCCGTCCTGGGGAAGTACCACCACTTTCAAGCGGAACACCCGTGAAGTGACCTAGTCGCGTTTCGGGATCAGCTTGGAAGTAGCCGGGATAACGAGAGGAGTGTGCCCTGTCAATTTGGACAAGCGCGCGGACATCTGTCTGTGGTAACAGTTGTCTATGCTCATGGACCGCACTCTAGCTTAACATCAGGCAGAGTGTGGTCATCAATAAAAAAAAAGAGCTCGGTCAGCAATTAAAATCACTTAATGAATATATACAATTAATTATTAATGAGATGATTACAGGTTAAGAAGGTCGAAAAGAGTAAATCTTTTACCAAAAACAAAGGGCAAAATATAGTCATTAACTGTTTGAAAATTTAAACATAAAAGTGACTCAAGTTCATTAAAACTTTTTATGAAGTTGAGAGCTAACAATAATCTGCTTGAAGTCACGAGTATTGTGCTCACGGGAGGGTGACGATACTTTTTAACAGCTTCCTAATCTTGTAACGTTAATTAGATAAACTAACTTTCTAAGATGATTTGCTAATGTGTCTTATATCAAACCTAGTGTAACCGAGATGATTGTGTGTATGTTAAGCCGAGTCTCTTGCGCGTGATTTTTCGAAACATTACACAAAAACATCGAAACAAAAACATGTTTTTCATACACAAACCGTCTCCTGCGGGAGAATATTTCTGTGTTTTTGTTTTAAAAGTCACCATGAGTTCTGACGATTTTTAGCTATTGTAGATGCAGTTTAGGCAGAAAACATCGATTTCGGGTTAGGCCATATTTAAGGCCCCCTTCCCCTCTCTACCCGCGCGGGCCGTGGCGTCGGCCAGGGAAAACAAAAACATTGTGTATGAATACAAAAATGTGTACGGCCACGCCCCAATGTTTCGATGTTTTTGTGTAATGTTTCGAAAAAACACGCGCAGGAGACGCGCCTTAAGTGTGCTTATATACGTAGATAATAACTTTATATACAAATTAAAGATGCTCAATTTAAACCTAAGAATTGTACCTACTACCATTATATTTTTTCTTGTGATTTCTAAATATGTGTAAGAGCTTAAATAAAGATTTTTGATTTTAAAAGCGCTGATATATAAAATTGCATAGAAAGCAGATATAAAAATCTTTATTTGTACAAACTGACAAGTAACTATCATATATTATAGTCGTATATATTATATCGTATTTCATATATTTTTTTTATATAGTCAATCAGATTGTTGATCGGTCCCACAGGACAGGCTTGGCCTAGTGTGGGAACCAGCGGTGAATCTTGATGTATATACGTATAAATTGTGAATAAAGTGTTATTATTATATATAAATTATTATAAGAAGAGAAACAGAGGTGACAATTTAAAGGAGAATAACTGCGCATTTCACCAGCCTCTCCAGTATCGGCTTCTCTTAGACATTATATCCAGAATAGTAGTGGCGATGCAACACGTCATGATGATACATCATTTTTTATTTATAACAATTTAAATTTACAGAAAAAAATAATGTATTAAATTATAATATACTAGCTTTTACCCGCGGCTTCGCTTGAATTTAAGTCATTAAATAAGTATCGGAGATCATTTCAATAGAAATGAATCAATATGATTCCAAACAGCTGAAACTATAGTCAGTTGGAAACTATAGTAAAAAATATATATTTTTTTAAATAAAAAGTATCCTATGTTTCCTAAGTTTCATGATGATTGGTTAAGTAGTTGTTGCGTGAAAACGTAACAAACAAACTCACATTCACATTTATAATATTAGTAGTCATAAAGTAAATTTCTGCATACGACCGTATTATTGGTATGTGGTGGTTGTCTCTATAAATTATGAAGATTTTAGTATTTTGACATTTGGTATGTCACGTTTTTCTTTTGTTCTTCTTCCGTCTCTTTTTGCATTGTGATAATTATATTTTTAAAATTCATTTAAATCAGCAGTATTATTTTGCATCAGTTTCTCTAAAGATATAAGGTTTCGAATTCTCAGGGTTTCGTATTTATTGTCGTCCCCTTGTATGATGTAGCGAAGAGAAAGCTCTTGAATTCGACAGAAATATAAATATAAAAGTGTAGGTTACATTCTTTGTATCAAAATCCAAATCTGTCTAAATCGATTTTAAGTAACAATTGGTTCCTTTTGAATGCTTCCCATTATGTCTTTGATTCTTAGACCCTAGGGTTACTTCCTATTCGATTCACATTAGATACTTTGACGTTAACTTTTAACTCTATTTTTAACAGAGAGAATGGTAGCCCTTTGTAGTGAACAAAGCAGCGGATTGGTGTATTATATGTGCTTTAATTTAATACGTTCAATTGTTATTGGTTAAAACAAATACTTAATGTAATATTTGTGAGTTTATTTGGAGAATAATACGACACATGATAGATGTGTCGAGTTGGAACTAACCCTATTATCAAGCCCCCAACACGAGTTCAAAGCGACAATAGATCCCAAATGGATTTGCAACGAGGATTCTCTACAAATTATTGTAACTGTACTTTTATTGGATATCTTTTACTGACACTGTTAGAATTTAACGACTTCGTTAGTTAACGACTACACTCGTTATAACAAAAAAAAAACTATACCACTGAAATGAAATGAAATGAAAATCGTTTATTAACATAGGCACTAAAGGCATGCGCTTGCTCATCGTCAGATTCTATAAAGGCTTCGCAAAGGCGTATGACGAGAAGAAGACCACAAGAAACTCACCAATCATAGCCTATATTTTTGAAGTGAAACTTCTTTAGAATCGTTGTGATTTCAAACCGGATGTGACGCGGATGTAACGGAAATGCGACACGTTCTGACGTTTCGCGCGCGAATTTCAAAATTTGTTTTTGCGATATCTCGACAACCGATGACGTCAGCGCGACCGCGTAAAGGGTTATTCTGATCGAAATTTGGAGGCCTATTCGATTTTTTTTATGATTTTGGATGGCGAGAGGGGGTGTGGAGGGGCGGAAGGGGGGGGGGGGGGGGAATCGGCGGCGGCTCGCGCCGACCTTCGGTCGACGCTCGCCTTTATGACTATATCCCTTAAGTGGATCGCGATTTTTGATGCAAGGGTGAGGGGGAGGGGGGGGGGGGGGGGGGGTCCGCCGCTCGCCTTATTGGCTGTATCTCCGAAAGTAAACGTCCGATATAGTTCGTGTAAACGACAATCTTGGTCAGAATCATAAGCTCTTTCAAGATCTGAAAAAATTTTTCAGGATTTTTTCAGGAACCGAAATTTTTTTTTCCGTATTCTATTTTAAAAAACTAATCTATGTAAAAGTCAAGAGGCTCCGAAGGCACCCCACTAAAAAAAAATGAAAATAAAATTAAAATATGGAACTTGAGCAATAAATTATGTAATTATGTTAAATAAAATATCTTTTAAAATTAATCAAAATACTTTCATTTTTAAACGAATAAACTTTGTAATTATCCTACCCTTGGTATATATATTCATCTCATTCTTTTCTCGATTTACTGAAGTTTCACTTCTATCGTGTATGAATCGCACACACACCTTTTTTTTAATAAGAAAAAAGTAAATAACAATTCATGACACATAATTGGCAATAATACATAATTCATAATTGTTAATAACCTCACTGCTTCTATAATTATAGTGAAATCCATAATTGGAGATACCACCACGGAGATGTGCCCTCAGGTAACAATAAGTAATCTCAAATCAACGCCAGTTTAGCGATTCTGGTGATATAGCCCAACAAAACCCACGCAGCTGTCGGTAATCTGTTGTCACGATAATATAGTTTCAATTAGTATAATTAAAAATTCGTTAAGAAAAAATAGAGAATAGATGTCTATGGAATGAGACGATACCGATTCAATTTAGATTCTACTTTCCACTTCTACCTGAAAATACGTACGTTGATTGGAAATATGTACCGGGTGAAATAACAATTTTTTATGAGAAATTTTCTGTACATGAATATTTTTCTTTTTGCGGTATCTATTTTTGGGTGTTTTTATAATTAGCTCTGGTTATATGTTAGATAAAAAAATATCTTTTATTTTGTTAATGTTTATTAATGTGTGGTAAGAGGTGAATTGAAATGAAACAAATTGATCAGAAGGGGGCGTTTAGAAATCACTTTATTGGACTCATTGGTTAACTGCTCAGAAAGGGTCAGGTGAGAAACATCGCAAACCGAAACGCGTGGATGAAATGAGTGAATAGATGAAGAGAAATCGGATGTAGTAAAGAATGCGAGGAATATACGTTAAGTAGTAACAGTGTCGTCGGCAGAAAAGAGGTTGAGGTGGCGATGTAAATGTTTTTATAAATACAATTGTCATTTTTAAATTAAGAATTTGCAATAAAACAAAAGAAGAATGCAAGCGATGATGCAAATGGGATTTTCGATGCTGTCTGTGTATTGGGAAAGGATGCTTAAAATATGAGATGTTGTAAAAACGTTTAGTTATATTATAGTGCAAATAACATATTACGGGTTTTATTGAGTTATAGAGTCCATTCGTTTCTTTAGCTTCATACAGGATGTATAAAAAGTCTGAGACATCAAAATAACAATACCTTTACGTTGAGTTGATGTAATAAAGTGTAGAATGGAGATGAAAGAAAAAATACAAATAAAAAAATTTAGAAAGTTGATTAAAACTTTGAAGGATACTTCACTCCGTAAGCATCAATTTCTATGGAAATTTAAAGTATTCAAAATTGTCATGAAAGTTTAAGAGGTGTTTATGTTGAAACTGAAACAGGGGATTGGGGCTGAACACTTTAAGACCTGAAAATTAGCATTCGGTGGAAACGAAATTAAATAGATTTATGATATACTAGCGGTCCGGTACGTGCTTCGCTACGTATAAAGTGAAATATTAAAAAAATATATTGGAACATCAAATTCATACATCAAACAGCATGAATGACATAAAAAGTTTCAATTACTGTCAACACTGAAAATAGTTTCAATTTGACAGCACAATCCGCCATTTATTGAATTAATTTGTTACAAAAAATGTGATAAATGAAGAACCGCTCTACCGATTTTGTGCAAACTTCACATAAACCATCTACTAAATAGTCCGAACAAAGCCTAAACATTTGGTTTGGACAGGTGAGCCCGTTCTTGAGTTATAAAATTACAACGACAAGTGCCACTTATTTTTGTATATATAGACTAGCTGTTAGATTTGATTTTTTTTCTCCCCTCTTCCTTACATCTATTTGGTTCTTGTTTTTTTTATGTATTTTTGTAATTTTATTATAAGTGTAGTATCTATCCCTTTATCACCTTGAGCATGTCGTCCTATCCTATAATTAAAATTTCATTTAGTTTATATAATAGTAGTCCTTTTTATAATATGTAGTTCTAATGTAATTTTGTAGGTAGGCTTTATAAATAAATAAATAACAAGTAAATTAATTTTAAAGCGATGATAATTTACTTATTACTGTAATAGTAGTACAAATTAAATATTGATTTCTTTACATGTATAGAAGACCGATATGAGACCACCAAAAGAGTGCAAAGATGACGTCTACCACGGATACATAAATAAATGAATAAATTCTTTATTGCAAAAAAAAAACTTTTTACACATAGGCGATCTTAATGCCGTCGGCATTACCTACCAACTAACCTTTGTCGGTGTGAGCGTGATATTTGGTGCAATGAAAAGAAAATAATAACTAAATCTACACAATACATACATTACATAAAATAATAAATAATAACATATACTTAAATACAAACATATTTATGAAGAAAAGGTATAAGTGAATTAAATAAATAGTATAATTAAGAGATATTTTGTTTTGAGTTAAATGTTTGTTAAAATGTGATACATCTCGTTCAGATTCATTACTTCATATATTTGCAAATATGTTTTTTTAAATTTGTTTTATTATCTACAACAGCCATTCTCAAAGTGTGTTCTGCGGAACCGTAGGGCTAAAATACTGCAAACAATACCTACCAAAGGGAGATTATAAGGTTACATCTAAATATTCCAACTAAATATTACGTAATATTACATTGCAATATGATTATTCATAAATACATATAAATCAGTTTTTTATAATTATATTAAGGCTTCGCCAAAAAAGTTTGAGAGCCGCTGATCTACAATATAGCCAAGACATAATAAATAAGAAAATTGCCTTACTCTTTAATTCATAGACGTTTTTATGTAGAACACGTCATGCTGGTGTCATGTTAATTAAAGGTATAAGACAACCTTTGAGGCCATAATTAAGTCAAAAGCATTGAAATTTCTCAATAGAGCAACCTGAAAAGGTAAAAGGGAGAGGCTTCTGTGCAGGCTAGCCTTGATGACTGAATACATGAATTTGTTGCGAATTGCAAAACGTACGGGGTGTTCACATTAACACTAACTGTATTAGGCTGATTACGAGAAATATTAATTAATGAATTTCAAAAAAAGAATACTGAAAATAATTTCTCCATATTGAAACTAGGTAAATTTTTAACGTACTTTGGCAGGAACTTGTGATTAACACTAGAATTACCAGCTTAAATATACCTATTTCTACCAAAACCAAAAAAGTATATATTTGTAACAAATATATATATATAATAATATAAAATTCATAAAACTAATTCTTCTGTTATAAATTAAAGAAGATTAGAAAAATTAAAAAAAATGTTTCACGCAGTAAGAATTTTAATTTGATCTTGCAAGACCAGTCATTTTGACTGGTCTGGTAAATCTAGTGTTAAATATACTTTTAATATACGTGATTTTATACTAAATGAACATGATATTAGGTCCCAAACCTAGGTATTTCCTAAAAACTGAGAAAAATTACTAAAAATTTATATTTTCATGGTATTATGCATTTTGCTGATGTTTTGCCTAGTTTTATACGATTATTTCGCTACGAAACACCGTAATGAACTACAATAAACTATTATTAATTAAATATTTTTCTCAGTTCAGTCACAAGTTCCCGCTAAAGTACGGTAATCCCAACCCTGATATTTTTAAATTTGTAAATATGTAAATGAAAATCTGTATTTGTAATTATCTAGCCATATTTTAAATTAATTTTACGCTAAATAATAAAAAAGTTGGTATAAAATGCAAAATTCAGTTACCTTATATAAAAATTTCGCATAAAATTTCATATATAGGCACTTTTAAAATACAAGTTTTTTTAAAAGCAGTACGTATCAACTCGCGCTAATCGTGCCACTTATTTTAGGTGTAATTAAAACTAACCCTCTAACGACCGCTGCATGCATATTCAAATGATAGTTTGGTTAACAACATTATGTAGTCGGTTTCGATTACTCAAATACGGGAATTTCTGGAACAAAGTCATTCATGTTCATTAATTGATTGATATTATTGTTTAATATTCGAATATCTTTGAGTTTCGATAACCTCCTGTCAGTCATTGTTTCCAATACGTTAATCTCTATTGAATTTAATACGAAACGTAATCATCTACTGAAGAAATTCACAAACTATGGGTCGCGAGTGAATATCATTCCTATTAGAAACTCGTATTTTTTAAAATTCTAATCGGAACACTAAGGGCGTATTTAAGCCGTTTTGCACTCGCTACAAGATAATCTCTGAACATTACCAATATTTATACCCTCAAGACGTAGAAGCGAGTCTAAAGATTGAAAATTTCTGTTAGATAGGTCAGAGCTTAGTTATTTTGGGAACCACTGATCTAACACATAACATATCAACAAAATAAGTCAGAACATTTTCTCAATGGTTTCTGAGATACTCAATATCATAACAAACAAACTATGCGCAATAACAACCTAATTGCTCTTCTGTAAAATTGAGATTTTGTAAATCCTATCGTATTAATAGGACACGGCGATATGTACCGTCTAATATTAAGCTAGAATAATGTTTCCCAACGTGCGGGCCATTTGATTGTTTTAGAATTTTAGAAAGGCTAAGGTGGGGTATGACACAAAAAAGTTTGAGAAACACTGAGTTAGAGCGTCGGCATGTAACAATCGCCTCTGTTATGAACATAATAATATGAATAGAACGGGTTTAAATTCATGATATAATAATTGAATAAGTCAAAGGATCCACAATAAGCATTGAGCACACGATGGTAGACGCATTCATAAGTAATAAAGTTATTAAATATTTCAGTTGTAATTCGCGTTTAGGTCATCACAGGCTTAAGCTGCGCCCAGACCGCTCACATTGTATCCGGATTAATTTCCGACCTCCGCTTAACGTGATTTTGTGCTCTAATGGCCAGTGAAACGAGGAATGGGAGAAAGAATACACTTTTTATGTTGTGACAATGAATTTTCATAACTTGGAAGTAGCCGGGATAAGGAGAGGAGTGTGCCCTGTTAATTTGGACAGATTTTTTTTCATTTATTTACTTTTAGTAATTGGGCTCCAATAGAGCGCTTTTACTCGTCAATAAAAATATAAATATAAATGAAATAAATTTATTAATTTAATAATTATCAATTTGATTTAGCTGCTGTATACTGGCATTGTCACCAGAGCACATTTGTCT
Source organism: Tineola bisselliella (assembly GCA_028551675.1). NCBI lineage: Eukaryota > Metazoa > Arthropoda > Insecta > Lepidoptera > Tineidae > Tineola > Tineola bisselliella. Next base: position 11,624 of record JAPWLS010001306.1, on the reverse strand, counting down.
CCTCAAGCCGGCATAGTGGAGTCGACTGTTGCGCGCGGACATCTGTCTGTGGTAACAGTTGTCTATGCTCATGGACTCATGGATAGCTTAACATCGGGCTGGGCTAATATTAAAATAACAAAAGGACCTAACTTAAACTTCCTAGAACGTTGATATTTATTACTTAACTAAAATACACAAAAAAACACACAATAATACACTCTATGTAACATCACATCCTAAATAACGACAACAATACAACAGCGTTGCCAATCCTCGGGTAATTCCCCGAAATGCGGGTAAATTTATCGCTTGCGGGTAAGACAGTGGGTATTTTCAATTATGGGGAATTTTCGGGTATAACCAGAGAAATTGCCGTCTATATATTAAGGAGACAGTTATTTTTAAATTAATAAGTAAATTAACAAAAATCCAACCAATCCAAAATTAACTAAAAATAATTTAATGATAGATCGTTTTATATTATTTAAATAATATAATATTTTAAAGGATAAATAATAAGGAATCAGTCAGTTTATACTAATAAGTAAATTAATAAAAATGTTGTTTTTTTTTCAAATTTGAATTTGGTGCTTCTTTTTATTAATTCGGGTAAATTCGGGTATGTCAACGAACTCCAACGGGTAATGGAGAAAGAAATTATTGGCAACACTGCAATACAACATTATTAAGCAATAAACATTACTTTCAAAGTTGTAATAATTAACAAGAACTGTAGTCCTTTGTTTGTTGTTTTATTGTCAAGCAAGTTATAGTATTTACCTTGTTGTTTGCAAATATTATGCTTTATTAGTAAATGTATATTTATCATAACAGTAATAATCGAATTTTCGTCTCTCTGTTTAACAATATACACTAAATAGTTAACATTAGACACATGTTTAAGTACATGTGTTATTGATGTTAGAACAAGGATCCATTCGAATTTGTTTTTCACTTTATTATTATGTGTCTGATTATATTATCAAATAAATATCCCTACTAATATTATAAATGTGAATGTGCGTTTGTTTGTTACGTTTTCATACTACAACTACTTAACCGATCATCATGAAACTTCGTACACATATTTTTGGAGGTACTAGAAGTAACATAGGATACTTTTTATTTTAAAAAATATATATTTTTTACTATAATTTCCAACTGACTATAGTTTCAGCTGTTTGGAATCATATTGATTCATTTCTATTGAAATGATCTCTGATACTTATTTAATGACTTAAATATAATAAAATAGTGGTCATTACTACTCTATAAAGCCATAAAATAATGTACTTATTATAAATTCTGAGTGTGTTCTTGTTTCTCACACAAACCCATGGTCGCCCTATCACGCCCAAAACTGAAACATCGTTGGTAATCCACGAAAATTGTTTTTTTTTTCGTACATGTGGATTTATCTGCACTAGCTACGAATGTGGCTTGGACTTTATTAAGTAACTTACGGCGCTAACTTAACTGAAAGAAATGTTTCACGTACTTTCACTTATAACGATATATAAGAAAAGAGGCTGACTGACTGACTGAAGCTATTTCCTGCTGGTAAATGGTGTTACATTGACACTGTTTATTTATTTATTATTTACGACAAAATTATTTATAAATTATTGTTATTTAATTTTTATAAAGCAATTTTATTAACAACAAATATCGTTACCTTACTTTCCATAACCGAGAGCGGGTCAAATCAATGTTTTCCAAATAAAGCTTTACTGACTCCTTTAAAAATAAATATTCATATGCCTGATCTATCGGATTAGAAAAATATAAAAAAGGAGCTAATGAAACTCAAATAACAATCAAATTAGAACTTTTCCAGTTCAATTCTCGTGTTTTTCCTAGGAAATAATAGTGGTCGGGTCGGACTAACTTTTCAACTATTTTGGACCCTTATGTGTGAACATAAAATTTTACGAGTAGCTTAATATGGGGAAATAACCTCTCAGTGCTGCTCCACACTTAGCTAATATAACGGACGTATATTTTAAGCTAGAACATAATTTTTATTCATACAACGTGTAGTGGAATTAATTTTGTATTTAAGTTGCAGACGCTTTTTAAAAGCATTCGTTTAATATATATTTAATAAAATGCTTAATTTTTTTAAAGTAATATGTCTCGAGCCGGCATAGCGGTGGTGACTGTTGCTGTTTATTTTATTATCATTACAGTAATACCCCGCTTTACGAGACACCGTTATGCGCGGTTTCACTATTTAAATGTCGCGCTCAATTGCCCCGCATTACGCGAAAGAGTGCGTATAAACATAATGTAGTCATCAACTTCTCTATGGTCGCGGGAATTTCAGTTAACGCGATTTTTTCCGGAACGTATCTCTCGCGTAAAGCATTACTGTACATATATTAATTTATTGGCATTAAAAGTTTTGTCTAAATCCTTTGAATTAAAAGTAATCAATATAAATTGTCCGAAATAAAACTACGCTTGCAATTGCGCCGTGTAGAATCACACTTTGTTTTAACATTTTAAATCAATTTGGATAGACGCCGCGGCTAAACCTCTAAACAACACTAACGCCATCTAATGATAAGTTTGAACAATCACTTTGTATAATACGAAACAATAATATTGAAGTAATAGGTTTTAAAGTGGAAACATTTCAGTGTATTTTAGAAGGTCGTAAAAGTATACAATTTTCCATACGTTTATTGTTTAATATCACAACAGGGGATGTCTAAATCTGTACAGTGAGGGTTTTACGATATTGTTTAACTATGGTAAGACTAATTGGGGTTGCTTTTACATTAGGTATATATTTTATATGTAGTTTCAACTATCCACTTTATTTCAACTTATTAACTATCAAATCGAGCGTTGTGAAGATAAGTCAAAATTCACTAAGACGAGATATTATTACTAGTTTAATATGTACTTAGTAGTGTATGGACCAGAGGCGGCTCGTCCGAAAGAGCGCTGGTGCAGTGCACTCCCACGAAAATTACAGAAGTAATCTATATTTCTTCATAATACATACTATCCTTACATTACATTCATTCTATTCTACTATGCCTATACAATAGTATATTATATTACCTATATCTACGCCGCTGTAATATAAGTTCTGTAATTTTCGTGGGAGTGCACTGCACCAGCGCTCTTTAGGACGAACCGCTTCTGGTATGGACACATTTCTAACTATGAAACAGGTATGTGGCGGTCAATTCTACAAGCCGAAAATACGTATTTAAGAAGATTTGAGGTTTTGACGTTTGGTCTGTCAATGTCATCTTTATTGTTTCTTCTGATTTTTTGATTGTTACAATGCATTGTGATACTTAATTATATTTTTAATCAATTTTAATCAGCAATCACTTAAGTTCCTCTAAAGGTATATATAGACAAAAAATAAAAAAATACTATTTGAAGTAACATTAAATAAAATAGGTTTGCAACAATTTCCGGGTAGAATTGTCACACGATTTCTGCGTACTCTTCTGGGAAATATGGAGGGGATATTTTTGTTATAGACACAGAGGACTGTAAAGTTATTTGCACAGTCTTCTTGTCTATAAAATAAAAAATAAAATAGTTTGTTAGTAATAGAAAAAAAAACAAGGGCCCCTGTACTAGGTTCGAAGACCTGTGCTACTGGGTACCCCGGTTATGGAACTAGATGCATGAAGAAAGATCATAGAAATAGAAATATCATATACAAACAAAACTGTTAGAATATAAATATACATATATATATATATATATATATACAATCCCAGAATATATACAATTATCATAATAAATACTCTTATCAGACAGAACATATCACAAATTAAATTCGCTCCTAAAATTCCCTGTAAACTGCTATGTTAATATATTTCTAAGAAAATTATATATTTTTTAAATTTGCTCAGTATTAAATGGTCTTAAACGACTTTTAACGTTGTATTAATTTTTCTTCTGTTAATAAAGGTTAGAGGAGATCAAGCCTAAAAGCGGGCTTAATAATACAAAGAAACGCGCTATGTTTGTCTAATAAATACTTTTAACAAAATAGACTGATCTTTTTTTTTTAAATTCAAATTATAACGAATTTAATAAGATAAAAAATTTAATACGAATACAGTTTTTTTTAATAAGTTATCCTTATCGACTTAATGTAGCGGGAATTATAAGCAAAATAATTTTAAATAATTCTCTTTAATATGGATTTCCGCAAAGTAACGCCTGAAACAATAAATTCAATTAATTATAAATATATTTTTCATTAATTAATAACCAACAGTGTTGCCTGCTGATAATTGTCTATGCTAGCAGTTGTCTATGCTCATGGATCAAATTATTTAACATAAAGCCGAGTCTCCTGCGAGTGTTTTTTCGAAACATTAGACAAAAACATTGAAACATTGGGGCGTGGCCATACACATTTTTGTATTCGTACACAATGTTTCTATATTTTTGTGTAATGTTTCGAAGAAACATTCGCAGGAAACGCGGCTTAAGACGAACTGTGGTTAGATGCCAGGTTATTATTATTTAGTATAAAACTAGCGGGAGTGTGAATACACTGCCACGGAGAAATGTTCGAAAGCCGCTATGCCGGCTTTAATTGACGAAGGTACGTTTGAAAGTGGTAGTATTACCTCATGATGACAGACTGGATTAAGAACCATCATCAACCATCTTCTTTATCATAACGTTTTATCATAAATATTAGAAATATTAGAAAGGATTATGTCTTTCAATAATTAGACCGAATTTTCATCTCACAAAGTCAACTGAAATTAATTAAATGGCAAGGGTTTATTTTAAGCATAATTACTAATCTTTCATTAATAGAACATTATTAAACATTTCGACTTTTAAGTGAAACATGCCTTTTATGTAAATGAGATGAATTAATTAAAGAATTTATCTAATTTTTCGACAACGATAGTTAATTTTATTAGACAATACGTGTAATGTGTTGGGCTATCGTATTTACATATATAAAGCCACTAATTATATTATTCTTATAAGACACTCGTGAACTAGATTTAACTGGATTAAAACTCTTTTTACAGCTTGCCATTGTACTTTAAAAAATAAATAAAATACAAAAAAAAAATAAAAAAAATATCCCTCAATAGTATTTCACTACGCCTATGAAGGTTGTAACTTTCAAAAACATTTCAGAAAAATAATTAAAAATAAACGCTATGGTAAAGCCACAAAGATTTTTAAATTAGCTAAATCATTTATAATATTTTAATATATAGTTTTACTTATTAAAATTCAATTTCTCTAATAAACCTAATTTATTCGATAAACTACATCAATAAAAACAAATACATATTAATGTTAGTCATTGCTCCATAAACACTTCATTGACTCGGCGTCTGACTGGTTATAACCTTTGTCATAGATATGACATTGTAATATTGTACCCTAATGTTAGCTGCCAGCTGTCAAGGGATATATTTCAAATATTATTAATAGTAATCTCTAGTTTTGAGATGGTACTGTAAGTGTTTAGGAGCTATAGTATTTATTAAACTGTATACCGATTGATTCAGTCGAACGTTTGGAGCCTAAAATAATATTAATTGAGTCGACTGGTTAATTATATTCATTTTAAACTTCCGAGGTTTTGAATTTGGAACACTTTAACGTGAACCATAGACCCAGAGAGTTTGTAGTAGAACAATTGAATACTGGGAGAATATGGCGTTTTGACGTTTCTTCTCCGCTCATAAAGTATCATAAAAATTGCCAGTTACGTTTGAAGTAACAATTGTTGTACTTTATTGTCTATAGTGACGAAAAGTATTTTTTTGTTTTTGTCATCATACAGTATTGAAACAACGTCAACGACGCAACGATTGACTCTTCATTAAAATATTCATAGAACACAATGTATGTACATATGTTTCTCTACCTCTTTACTAAAATTATATTAGACTTTATTTATGAATAACTAGCTGTTGCCCCCGACTTCGTTCGCGTAGTAATGAAGATATAAAGTACTATGAAGTTTTATTGATGTTTCATATTTCAACGACGCCTGCCTTTTAAGGCAATTTTAAAAACAACCTTTGGTTACAATATTGTAGTTTTAGTAGGAATCCTTATTTTTTTCTGCAATTTATATAGCCTATATTGATCAGTGATAATGTAGCATTCAAATGGTGAAAGAATTTTTGAAATCTGTCCAGTAGTTTTTGAGTCAATTCGTTATAAACATACAAATCTTTCCACTTTATAATATTAGTATTAGAAGTAAAAATAAACATTGTTTAACTTACAATACTTTACTTGACACTTTGACTAATGTAGGAGTTCAAATAAAAAGGAAAATTTATACAAAAACATTTGATGTAAAGCTATCGATCAAAATGGCAATCAATGACCTCCTATAAGTCACAAGGAAAGCTCATTAAGTTATAACCTTGGAGAGTACGCTTCATCGCCCAAAATCACCCTTGAACCCTTTCGTGTCACAAGAGGAGTAATGGATTTACTAGCCCGTGGACGAGTGTAGCTTTCTAATTTTAGAAAATTACTTCGGACAAAAACTTTCTCCGAACAAATTGTTATATTATACACAAAAAAAATATCAGATGAACAATTTGCCTTTCTGAAACCACACATTAAATTAATAATAAACCACCTTGTAATGTTATTAATGGACGATAGAGGTCTCTGATTCAACTTCAAATTAAATTAACACGTTTATTACACGCTTAGGTATTTTATAATGTGTCTGATATACATGTCCTGATGGCATATTCAATATATTTATAATTTTTGAAGTGAAACATCTATTGTGATGGTACGGATGTAAGAGCGGCGACGCTCGCAATGGCAGACCTTCGTGATTCATCGGCTCTGTTCGGCTTGACTCGGCTAATACTTCCTCGCCGCGGCAGATCCGTGTATAACAAACAAATAAAAATAAGTTTCGATGTTTCACATCTGTATAGAAAACTGTAGACAATTTTATGAAAAGATATTGAGATCAGTCTAAAAAAATAATAATAATCGCATTTAAATTGGTTTAAATTTTGACACCTAATTGCCAGCTACGTATGTTTTCAAAATAAGCTGCATTGAATTTGAATTTGGATTTAAATCCAGCAAGTCGAATTGTTCAGTTTGCCAACAGCTTCGGGAATGAAAACAATTGCTAAATCGTTTCAATTGTAAAAGACCAATTATCTGGAAAACGAGTCAAGGGTTGCTTCGTTTACTTGTTGCTCTCTGTTTTATATATTTTTCTTCATCATTCACTCACTAACTCACTAGTCCTTTAATTCATCAATAACAATTTTTGTTCTAAAAGATTCCGAAGATCCTATTTGAGTAGAGTTTCTATAAGTTTTATTAAGAAATTATTTATACGTAATACTAATTGTTTTACTAACAAATGCATAAACATTTGATTTACTTTAGTACAAAATAATTCATGGTACAACGGATTTTTTATATATATTAATGTCGCCCACGCTTCTGCACCGTGTCGGGTACGCTACATATCATCACGACAGTATCTGGGGTAGACCCCAGGCGTACGAACTTCGGACAAAAATACGGGCGTTTCCTACTGAGCAACAATTCAGGGGTTATTTAACAGACGTTTGACAGCACTTTTTACGTGCTTATACGTTAAAATTCGCGTAAGCTACAAAGGTGACGGCCGTATCACGAAGTGAGTAGCCCCCCTGACATTTTAAAGCAGTTTAGAATTATATTTAATGCACGTATATCCTGTTATATAAAATACTTTTTTTCTAGGAGCCTTGCATACGACCACACTCCACCTGATATTAAGCTAGAGTGCGATTCTTAAGTGGATATAACTGTTTCATTATATCTTTGAGACTTTCATATGTAGGTGTTTGTGGGGGCCTTAATAGGTCTGCTACTTCTCGCATGGTCTCATTGTCTAGCGAAGTGATGAGGTAATTGTACCTGGTTTTGTCCGCTCTGACGTTTGAAAGTTGAAATTGAGCTTCTATTTGTAAGAACCATAGATCTGGATCGGCTCTCCAAAACGGTAGCAATTTCAATGTGATTTTGGAGACGCCGCTAATTTGTTCATCTTGTGCTTGTGTGGTTGACATCACATCGGGGTCACCAAATTTGGGAAGCGCTGGATACTTTATTGAGCAAAACAAAGTGATATTGTTTAATTAGGAATATTTGCTTCTTAAGTATGTTTGTATTTTTTTGCTTTGACAAACGTCATTAACAAAACCGTTGCCAAGAGACATGCCCATCCTATATCTTGGGAACCGAGCTTTTCTCGGACCTGGAACCTTGATTAATTCGATTCCGTGGGCCGAAAACCCCCTAATCTGTAACTTTCATGAAACTACAAGCCGAAAATACTTATTTAAGAAGATTTGACGTTTTGACGTTTAGTCTGTCATTGTCATCTTTCTTGTTTCTTCCTGTCTTTTTATCGCCACAATGCATTGTGATAATTATATATTTTAATCAATTTTAATCAGCAATATTATTACACATAAATTTCTCTAAAAGTGGTGACCCAACGACTTTCGAACAACGCAACCAGAAAATAACCTTATTTGTGAAGTTATGAAGCTAACAGCAAATTTTGAGCTCGATATATGTAGTCATTCTAAGAGCCCTCGGTCGTCATCTAATATACAGTGATTACAGGGCGCTTAATGCCGCTACAATGCCTAACAGAATCAGCTCTTCACAACATGGCCAGTGAAAAATATCAAAACACATAAGAAGCGGAATCGGCAGTTAAGATCCTGTGCCTTGCAAATTTTCTCATGTATTTATGGATGTTGTTGGACCTCTTCCACCATCCAATCATTATACATGTTATTAAATATTATTAATCGCTTCACTAGCTGGCCAGAAGACTCTGCCACGGACATGGAAACCTTCGCTTTCAAACTTAGAAAACATGTTCGTGTACATAAGTCAGTTAATGCAAAACATCATTCAACTCAAAATGCTACTTTCTTTCATCCAGAACATCAAAACGTAGCATGCTTTTGTTCATCAAGACAACATCATGTGTTGTGTATTTTCAAGACAGTAACAACATATCAATGGCCGCAGAATACGCTTTCCGGATATAAATTCTTCTGAATTCACCGAGAGGGGAGTACTTGTGGCGGTCAATTCTACAAGCCGAAAATACTTATTTAAGAAGATTTGACGTTTTGACGTTTAGTCTGTCAGTGTCATCTTTCTTGTTCCTTCTTTTAATTATTTCCTATTTCTCTAAATATATATATATAAATAAATATACAAGACAAATAGTAAGATATTGTTGTATAGATCATTGGTCATGACAATGGTCGAAGAAATTACTTTTAGTGATAACACCGCCAATTGCTCAAAGTTTGTGTTTTGTATTTGCTAAACTGTAACAGGGGTAGGCAACTCGGCACCCCCGATCGATTTTTAATGCGCCCTGGACTAATGTAAATGTATGATAGCCAGAGCGATTTACTTACTCTTGTCAACGGCGATATACAGCAAGTAGTCAGTTGAGTTTAGAATAGGCATGTGGACAGATTTGTAAAATATGCGCCCTCGGTGATTTTCAAATTTAGTATTGCGCCCTTAAGGACAAACAGGTTGCCGACCCGGAGCAGGTATTACAATGTAATATCTACTCTTAAAGCAATGAAGGATTTGTGGCGAGTGTCAATATAAATTATGAAGATATTTTGACATTTCTTCTGTCATCCTTCTTATCTGTCTTCTTTCGTTTTTTTCAATTTTTGCATTGTGATAATTATATTTTTAATCTCTAAAAATCAGCAATATTATTTCACATAAGTTTCGCTAAAAGTGGTGACCCCGACGTGATGAACGATGCAAGCGGAGAATAATGTTATTTGCAAAGTGTCAGTCAAAATTCCGCCGATTTGGCGAAAGAATATCGCAACATGGAAAATGCAGATTGATCACATAGGATTTTAGATTACTCAAACATCTTTTGTTTGTTCAACGCAATCTGCGCATCTTGTGAAGCCGAGTTTAATCACACAACCAGATCGCTTATCAAATATTGAGAGTCAGGTAACTGAATTGACGTCAGCTATTAATTCGCTTCTTCTGCCACGTTTTCGAGCACGTTCGCGCTCCAGGTTATAGTAACTCATTATGCTGGTACCATCAAAATTTTGGCAACAGGGCCAGGAAATGCGTTAGTCCCTGTTCTTTCGCATCGAAATCTACTCATCAATCGGAAAACCAGTAGGCCTTTCACATGAGGCGACACATAGTGAAATAGGCCAAATTACTAATCGTCGCTTGTATGTCACAGATATTCAAACAGGCGCTCGTTTCCTAATTGACTCAGGTGCTGATGTATCAGTCGTTCCACCATCTATGCAAGATAAACAACGTTTCAACAAACTTGTATTGTATGCAGCTAACGGTAGTCAGATTCATACTTACGGTGAACGACTTATTAAATTAAATATTGGTCTCAGACGTGAGTATTGTTGGCCGTTTATAATCGCTAATGTTCAGCAACCGCTCATTGGTGCGGATTTTTTAAATCACTTTGGTTTATTAATTGATATTAAAAATAAACGTTTAGTTGATAATACTACTAAATTATGTACTGTTACTGTCCCATTTCACGAAACAACAGATACTAGCATACGTTTAATTGATCCTCAAAATAAATATGCCGATCTCTTGTATAGATTTCCCAATCTTCTTAAAGACGGTCTTGAATATTGTGCTACTGATATTGAATTTTATCATACTATTTCAACAACAGGTCCTCCGATTGCAGCTAGAGCTCGTCGGCTTGCTCCTGATAAGTTGAATCAGGCCAAGTTGGAGTTTCAAAAAATGATTGACCTCGGTATTTGTAGACCCTCTAAGAGCCCTTGGTCGTCACCTCTACACATGGTTCCCAAGAAGGATGGTTCTTGGCGTCCATGTGGTGATTACAGGGCACTTAATGCCGCTACAATACCTGACAGGTACCCCATTCCTCATCTACATGACTTTAATAATCGCCTTGCTAACACGCAGATTTATTCTAAGGTGGATTTAGTACGCGCATTTCATCATATTCCTGTTTCTGCTGACGATGTGCCAAAGACCGCCGTCATCACTCCATTTGGGCTGTTTGAATTTTTAAAGCTTCCTTTTGGATTGAGGAATGCAGCTCAATCTCGGCCATTCCATTAGAATCTGGTGCAGAATTGATTGTTGACATTTCAACGAATAAGTCAAGACCTTTCCTTCCGGCACAATTCAGATTCCCGGTTTTTGAAGCTTTGCACAACATGGCTCACCCGGGAATTAGACAATCTATTATATTGGTGTCTGATCGTTTTGTATGGCCTAATATTAAACGTGATGTCAGGAAATGGGCTAAGTCTTGCATAGCCTGTCAGCAATCGAAAGTGACACGTCACATAAGAAGCGAAATCGGCACTTATGACCCTGTGCCTTGCAGATTTTCGCATGTCAAAAGTGACTACAGATCGTGGTAGGCAATTTGAATGTTCACTTTTTAAAAGCTTGTCACAACTTTTGGGTATCCATCATATTAAAACGACTGCTTATCACCCTGCTGCAAATGGAAAAATCGAACGATGGCATCGACAACTAAAAGATGCCCTACGAGCACAGATGACGAACGATTGGACATTTAAGCTACCTGCAATCAT